>JAQGBT010006281.1:0-12800 GCA_034698585.1 Disparrhopalites patrizii
TGGTTCCTGTAAGTAAACAGCAACTTTCGCTGGTCACCACAGTCCACATCTATATACATATTGTATTGCCATAGGATCGAGTGTTTACTACGGGGGGGGGGGGAATCCAATGGTCAAAGAGTGCACTTATGAGCCACTTTTCTTACACTTCCCAAGGTATACATAAGTATCATCATCAAAAGTTTATGGGACAAATCCACTTCATTCCTTTCATTTTTTTTTGTCCTGAACTGTGCTTCTTACTACTGTCAAAACATCAGTTATAAGTATGTAGAAGATACATACATATGTACAGAATTCGTGCAGGTAAAAAAAGAATTCTTAACTCGTTACAAAGAGCCCTCGACATGGAACGGGTTAGCATAAAAGGAAACAATTGTTGAAACAAGGGGACCTTAGCTATAAGGTCTGTGAAAAAACGTTGTAACCACTGCAAAAAATGATTACTATGAAAACATGGTGCATCTTTCACAGGTCAAACAGTTCCTGCATATGCAAAGTACTTGAGATTGCTGTGTGCACATGTAATTTTAATAAGCCATAAAAATAATATTCCCTTTTTGAAAATGTCTAACAGTAAACAGTAAAGGAAAGGTCCGCGTTGAGAATGTTGAGATCCCATTTTCCCTTCAATGTGACGTAATGTTATTGGTAATTAAAATCGATATTAAAGGAAGGGCTAGTAATAAAGCAAGGGAGGAATAATGATACAGAAACATATCATACAGTTAGTCCTTGCTTTTGCAGCAGGTTGTGGTCCTCTCATTTGAGATTTTGCTGTTGACCATTTCCCTCCATGATTCTCATGATTAAATGCCACAGCTAATTCATTTCTCCTTCTCCCTACTTGGATATTCCCTGAATATACAAAAAATTAGTACATATCACTGTACAATTATTACTGCTTTTATGAGTGCAATGTCTGTAAGGAAGGGAAATCTCGTAATACAATTCACATTCCATATTCCTTGTGACGTGATCCATACCAACGTTGTGTGTGAGAAAACATGGCTTAATTACTGTCTGAGCGTATTTTTTAGAGAAACCATTCTGATTTCTAGTAAAATAATTTGCTTGAAAACAGCCCTGGAGATGAAATACAGGGAAAGAATATTCGTCACTGTTTCAATAATGTTGCAATTCAGGGAATTTCCAAGAATTACTGGATACTTGCAATGATCAACTACTTGATAATGTTCAGCATACAAAATTCCAGAAAATTAACAAAATACAAAGGGTATACTTTATTATAATGCCGTGGTCAGGCTTGGAGAAATTGCTTCGCAGAATTTTATTGCGATTTGAACGTGACAAGTCCATAAATAAAGCAGCGTGCCCAAGTAGTCTAAGCCCGTAGACCACGTAGAATGTACTCACGAGTGGGCGCTGGCATTGCTACAATTTAAGGAGGCCATTTGCAAAGTATGCCGTTAGAGTATAATAAAAGGCCAAAACTTTTGTTTAAAAACTGAGGTTGGTTACACAGGACTCGTGAGAGCTAAGCGCCTGCTTTTGCTGGAGTGAAGAAAAAGGGATGGAATGACGGCGGTAACACACATACCTATAGTAGGTATGTCCACGCGAGCATTTATCCAGGGTCTAAGTAATATCAAGGTAAATCAGCGGTCAAACAGAAAAACTGTTTTTTTAAATTGGTAAATTATAATTACCATTTAATTTTTAAAAAATTACTGAGCACGAACAGCCTATTTTGATGGTATTAGCCAGAATCTTGATTTCAATTGGGTCATTTATTCTCAGTTGTCCCCGACTTTAGTTTCAGTATAAAGCATAAAAGGTATAAATTACCTATGATCCATAATGTGAGCCGGAAAATTGTGTGAACATTTTTAAGCTGTTTCGGAATATCTTTTACAAAAACTTGTTTTCCCTGGGTGAAACTTGAAGCTATAATTTTTGGAAGTGCCAGGCAGGTGTGTAATCTTACTTAAGCGTTCGTGATTAAACCGCTCAGAAAAAACGCAACTTAAAAAGAACGTGTGATCCAAAATTTTGTCTGAAATGTGTACGTATGTACATATGTAGTTGTACAATTTACTGGTTGCATAATACATACGTAAACTGTTGAAAGTGGAGAGACGGAGAGAGTAGAACAAAAAAGTATATTTTTGTCATTGAAATCACCTATGTATGTATACAGTGAACAGTACATTATTATTATTAGGCACGTGCTAGAATATTTGACACGGGATTAGTATGGTTATAATTGCTATCAACTGTTTTTTGCAAATTTAAAGCTATCAAATCTTATACTTATGACGCTGCTGGAGAAGGAAGCACAAAAAGAAGGAATTATTATTAGAGAGAACCGATGAGTTCCTTAACAAACTTTCATATACACAATAGCTTTGCTGGCGACCTCCCAAAGATTTTGCTGCATTATAAATGTTGTTATAAATAAGCAAGCCTTTTTTCACGTTTTATTAAAAAAAATCAGCACGACAATTCATACACTGCAGGTGTTACCTGCAGAAGGATCACTCAGCACCAGCCAATTTTCATTGCCATTGGCGCAGAGCATATGCAGAATTAAATCCAAATACCTATGTACTATGCACATTAGCTGACACTTGTCTCATCTTTCCTCGTGTAATAGTTAATGAAGCTCTATGTGTGCCTAACAATTAGATCTCATCAAATGTTCAACGTGGAACGTGGCTAAACTTTTTTCACAAGTCCACTGGACCAAGCTGTAACCCAATGAGGACAAAGTTCGTGCTAGTTTCATTCATCATATCGACACGCTTCTCACCAAAAATCCTAAGTAAATAGAACTATTTACAATACTCAATTCCGTATGAAGAAGAAATGTAACTTTAGTTTATTAGGGCCCCGAGAATATTGAATGTAAATATTTGTGATTGTGGTTGTTTATCGAACTAGTAGGAAGTACGAACTTTGTCCACATTGGGCCACGGCTTAGTCCAGTGGAAAAAAGTTTGGTCACGTTCCAGGTTGTACATGTGATATGACTGTTTGTAGGTGTCAATCAAATTAGTGTAGGAAACTCAAATACGTAATCCTATAATATATGTATGCACATACATATCTGGGTGAGAGGTAGGTGCGGCTTAACTTGTGTGTCTGAGGCACTATATACACCATACACTGAGGAAAAACCACGTTGAATGGGCTGTAATCATTAATAACAATTATTGTCATATTAATTTTCTCCTTGTACAAGCTTTTTATTGCAAGAATTATGACATGGATACTTTTACACTGAGAGGGACATGGAAGTGCAAAAGTTTATTGGTTTTTTACAGCCGAACCTTCGCGTAATACAGTGATATTTTAATTAATTAAGTATGCTGCTTAGTATTTTTATCACAATTCCTTGATGCTCTACGTGCCATATAGCATTCACTGGCATGTCCTGTCTGAAAGACGCATATGCATGAGATCTCTAGCACGGATGAGAATAGAAATGCTAAAGCTACATAAGTTTGTATTGTCACGCCCGGAGTAATTGTTGCAAATGAGTTCGCACTTATACATACATATGCATGGGGATAATGAGGATATGTAATAAGGCTTATAAGAAAGGAGATTTAGTGAAAATATGTTAGCATGTGCATTTAGTATCTAAAAACTTTGATTGTTTGGAAAATATCTTGCGCAAAACATGTGTTTTGTGACGAGTGATTAAGTATATATGTATACGCTTACACACAATTACATTGCATCATCCTACAATCACGTCGCGGGTTGTCAACAATAAAAGTCTGTTTTCATTGACTCATTATATTTGCGATGGAATTCAATTGTTGGCATCAAAACCACCGCAGTGTTGGCGCCAGTATACATGATACATAAACCTCCTTTTGAGGGAAGTTACTAATTTGGCGGACAGCCGGACTAGGTGGACACACACTAATTTGGCGGACGATTGCCAAATTACTGCCTGTCCGCCTGTACCGCCGAACTACTGCTCGCTCCGCCCGCACTGCTGAATTACTGTATCCTCCGCTCGTCCGCCAAATAAATGTCTGCCTGTTCCGCCCGTCCGCCAAATTAGTGTCCGGTCCGCCTGTCCGCCGCGTCCGCCTTGTCCGTCTCTCTCGCTTGGTCCGCCAATTTAGCGAAAAAAGTTGATCCGCCTCATCCGCCTGTCCGCCAAGTTAGCGAAAAAAGTTGATCCGCCTCGTCCGCCTGTCCGCTAAATTAGTGGGACCCCCTTTTGAGACAGAGATTGAGTATTCCATGTGCTTTGCATTCTGGAAAACAAAAATGGCTGAAGACCTGCAAGTTTTGGTCCAATGTATGTAGAGGATCCCACAAAACGCACCCGATATACACCCGATATGGTTTCAGAGTACGATATGGTTTAAGTAATCTAACTAACCAGGGTAGAAATGCCCAAAACTCATCTTCCGCAATATGTATCAGGTTGTCAAAAATTATATTTCACACTTTGAGACTAAATTAAAAGCTGTTTCTTGTTTTTAAACACCAACAACCAAGGCATACTGTAGAAAACATTTTTATTATTTACATTAATTGAAAAGTTTTTACCCCATAGGTTGTAATAAAAACCCGCGAATTCAGTATTTTTCGTAGAAAGTCTCATTGTCAAATAATTTTAAAGCCCGTCTGGTTACGGCAGTTGCACTTCAGCCACTTTCCTTGAAAGAATGATAATTGTACAGTATCCCGTTCCTTCAACCAATCGTATATACATACAGTATCGTCTTTCAAGAAGATTTACAAATCATTATAACATTAGACATTTTACAAGACAAATATAGTTTCTTGGTAGTTTTGATGTAACTACATGGTCAGTATGCTCATCAGCGTCTTTATGAGCGATTGAGATTACTAGATACAATTTAAAACCAAAGTGTCTTGCAGAAATCCTTTGAAGTCAACGATGAAGATGAGTTTCAACGAGAATTGGTTTCATTTAATGTTTGTTTTCTTTTTAATAATTAATTTTAATATTCATTTAAAACAAGTTCTTATATAGAAAAACATGCACCAAATCAGTTCAGTATGCCGGCTGATTTTCAGCATGGGCAATGGGCATATACTCATACCATGGTTGGGCACATCCTTTTATCATTTTATTGATACAGATATACAAAACACAAGGAAGCTTATTGAAAAATTCGAGCAAACAATTTTATTACTGAACTAGAGCAACATGGGGAAATACTGCAAGGAACGCTAATGTCTAGTGAGTAATAATACACCGGCTTCCACGAATGTATACTGGGCAAGTCCTTGCCTTCTGGCTCTTCGTGTTAAGAAGTTATTGCCAACTTTTTTCGAATTAACCTTTCCTGGACAGTCTGACAACGCATAAAAACACGTAGACAAGCAAAAGCGATTACGATTACAAAGCGTGCGGAATTCCCAGTTGGAAAATTATCCTCAGGGAGCAAAAGGAATAAGATAAGGATGAAAGCAACTCTAATATTATATTTTTTAGGAAGAATTTCAGCATAAATTAATAGGTTGATTCATGACCATGTTTGAGAGTAAGAAGTCCAGCTGAAAGATATTGCATTAACTCATGTATTTTGTTGCAACTCCAGAATAAAAAAAGTGAGTCGTCCTGTTTTTTTTTATCTCTAATGAAAGTAAGAAAACCTGCTCTAATAATGAAGTCGAATTAAATCATCGGCTTGCTTGTATTTCAGCCAGTATTTTGGACATGACGACGAGGGAATATTCCTCGTAATGTCATATAGATTATCTCAATGAATGTGGATGTGTCGTTGCTTTTTGTTGGAAAAGAATGCATGGCTGCAAGTGATTGTTGACTACAAGTAAAAGTTGGATGATGCGATGGGGTCGGCGAGTCATCACATGGATGTTACCTGCCCCGTCGTGAAGACACCTGATGCATTCTGAGAAATTCAACTCACCCCTTTAACAATAACATGTACACTCCATGCAATTGTTTGGCGTGGGATAGTAAAAATCGCCAAAACGGCCTTGAGAGAGGGAGTCTCTTCTCTTTGTAAGAGTATAAGTCTGTACATTATATTCTATAGTAAATATTACCGTATTTGTATTTACTGTATTCAACTAACATTTTAGCATTTATATACATGTATATAAATCTCTCTGAAGGGAGATAATTCTGTCCAATTCCCTCTATCTCTCTCTCACTCACCGCGCGTGAGAAATCTTGATTTATTGATGAGACTCACAAGAGGATTAACCTAGGTCACGCGTTTGTTGTTGTTATTCCATTCTTTTTAAGGGACGAAAGTCAAGTCGTGTAGAATATTATTTGCTGGGCTGCGTGTCGGTGCCAACTCAACATTTTTGCACACCACACAAAAAAGTCCGTCTTGTGAAGGGAACTTAAGAACGGAGTGCGTTGTTGTCAGTTAGGAATTGCTCTTCCTTCCGTCGCCACCGCTAATAACATCAAGTGAGAGTGAATCGCTTTCATAGAAGAGAATGTGACGGGCTTTTTTGTAAAGTTGGTTATTTGTAATAGTTATTTTTAATTTGATTGTGTAAAAATAAAAATAACTACTCATATGTGTGGAGGATTCCATCTCAAGCCGAAACCATGATTGCTGCCTTCATGGTAAATTTGCTCTGTGCCATTGTTCCCTGTGATCCTTCCTTTCGGCCGCCGGAGATTACCGAGGCAGTGGGATCCAGGATCGGGAAACGCTTTCTAGTGACGGAAGTTAGCCATCCAATGGTCCACTTACCCTTTGGAACTGTCCAGGGCTTTCTCATGACTAGTACTGCTGGAGAGAAAATTCATGCATTTGAAGGGATTCCTTATGGAGAGCCACCCATGGGCCTCCTGCGTTTTAAGGTCACTTTGCCCCATTTTATCCAGCACTTATTATCACTTTTATCCAACATTGTATCCACAACAGTATAGTCACATAATGTACTAATAATTTTTGGGGGAGTTCTCAGAAATGCTTTTGCGGGCATTTCTTTGGCGGAATCTTTGTTCAAGCAAACGGGAAAATCGGAAACTTATATTTTCAATTAGATTATGTAGACAGAGAAATCGCGGATTTTATCTGTATTGGTATTTTTTCAAGAAAGAAATATTCATAGAGAATTCCCTCGTTAATGTTATGCCATAATTTGTGAATTTAAACGCTTATTGCTATCACCCAAATGTGTATAGTCACCTGTGCCCAGAAAGCCATGGAAGGGTGTGTTGCCAGCAATAAAGCCTGGTCCAGATTGTCTACAATTTTCCCCGGCAAAACTGTTCCGCGTTCACGGCAATGAAGATTGTTTGTACTTAAACGTATACTCTCATAAGGTAAAAAGATTGACAGCTTATTAGTGTAATTCTTAAATTAATAAATCAATGATTTTACGTTTGTCAAACGAATATTCAGTGAATAATAATGTATGCGTATAAATGTACATGAGTACAAAGCCCTGTTAAGCGAACATAGCGTGTCCGGAAGAAAAGTGTTAAAAAAATGTAAACGGTCGTGAAATCAAAGTTTACTCCTTTATACAGCTTCCTGAAAAGGGTTTTAACCCACTTTTACCTGTTATCGTGTGGATTCATGGCGGATCCTTTTACTACGGCTCAGGATCTGATTACGGACCAACGTACTTCCTCGATGAGAAAATTGTTTTGGTCACACTCAACTATCGTCTGGGAATATTAGGTAATGTTTACGAAAGTGCAGTGTTTTGCGGCTGAGATTTTTTTTATCTATATAAATATAAATTATGTATGTACTTAGGTACGCATTAACGCAAGCATATTTTGCGCGCAGTTTACAAAGGAATGCCTCATTTGATTGACGACAAGTTGTTATTGTTGTTACGAACAACTGTTGTAGGTGTATAGATATGAAACCACTTTTATTACTGTTTTCACTTTTACGTGTGTCCAATTTAAAGACTGAGGAATCATGCATTTGGAGTGATTTTATTGTTAACATTTTTTACAAAGGCTTCATGAGTGTCGGGGATGAAAATGCACCTGGAAATTACGGGTTGAAGGACCAGGCTCTAGCAATTAAATGGGTGTACGAAAATATTCAAAAATTCGGGGGCGACCCAAGACGTATTACATTGCTGGGTCAAAGTGCTGGGGGAGCTTCAGTTCACTTTCACATGTTGTCCCATGTGACTCGTCCGTACATCCATGCCGCCATTTCCATGAGTGGAACGGCCTTCAACAGATTCGCGTTGAAGGACATATCGAAAATCCGGAAATACACTGAAAAGGTCGCGACCAAGTTTAGATGTATGCGGCCGGGTATTCCTCTGGAAAAACAAACTGAGATTGTCGTCAAATGCTTACGATCTGTGGATCCGGTCAAACTTGTGGGATTTCAAAGCAGATTACCGGTAACTTTTTTTTAGTACTATCTTGATTGTACATAAAATGTAAATACATACCGTGCTGTGATTGGAAAAATCGATGAGAAAGTCCACCTTCAGCTTACAAACGTTTTTTGTTTAAATAATAAAAAATTCACGTTTGAGGCAATAACATTTTGTTTTCTAGGGTCAATAATTACAATGAGATTGTTGGAGTTAATTGTCTCTTTGCTTGGATATTTTTCAGGTTTGGGGGCCTTTTCCAATCACCTTATTTTCTCCGGTGGTGGAGTCTCAAAATAATTCGGAATCATTCTTGGTTCAAACACCAGAAGAGGCCTACAAAAACAAGGATGTTGCTCAAGTGCCCTGGATAGCTACAATTACTCAAGACGAAGGATTATATCCTCTGCTCAGTTAAAAAATTTTTTTTGGTTGTTCGCACACGTACATACAAATCTTAACTTAATTGAAGACTAGTACTATTAACCGGCTGGATTGTTTCTGAACGTGGGAACTTTATTTATGTCGTTGTTGTTTATGCACTTAAAGAGTTCATATTTTGGAAACTCATGAAACTCAGTAGGGCTTGTTTTAATGTCCTTGTCCCTAAGAGTAATAATGCCGTATCGCAAATTAGCAGTATCAATGTGAAAAGCCGGTTAACACACTATTTAAAGTCAGTAAATCCAGTAAAATGAAAATGCTAATAATAAACCGTCTTGCTTTTCGCTTCTTTTTTTTTTGATTGCTTCTCTTTAATGTATGAATCCCACTCTCGCACTCCTGCCTTTCTCTCGCTCTTTTCTGTGTCATAATATTTTTCTCTTCGTTTTTCTTTCGATCGTTTCTGTCTGTCAATTTTGCTCTTTCTCTCGTTCTTCTCTCGCTCTCGTTTTTTGTCGGTCTGTCTCGCTTCCGTTA
The DNA here is from genome assembly GCA_034698585.1 of Disparrhopalites patrizii. Lineage (NCBI taxonomy): Eukaryota > Metazoa > Arthropoda > Collembola > Symphypleona > Sminthuridae > Disparrhopalites > Disparrhopalites patrizii. The sequence continues at coordinate 9,226 of JAQGBT010006281.1, forward strand.
TTCTCTCTCTCTCTCTCGAATTTTCTCTCCCCCTCGCTCTGCTCTCCTTTTTTTGTCAATGACAGTCGCATATGGTCTGTGGATGATACCATCCATTCGAGTAAATTTCTCCGACCTAGCCCCAAAAATCTTGGAGTACAATCATTTGGGTAAACAGCGGGCGGCCAACATAACGCAAAAGATTATGAAGTACTACTTCTCCGGAAACAGTCTTGGCAATGCCACATTCTCCAAACTATCTGAAGTAAGGCTAAAGTACTTTGGGAATATTAAAGTAGCCCATTAGAAAGAAAAAGCAAAAAATACATAGTTCATGTTTTTTATCTTTTTTCATCTTTAGCCTTTTTCGGACAGGATTTTCGTGAATGAATTCCATGAAGCTGTACTAGCTCATTCTAAATTGGCCCCAACCTATTCCTACGTCTTTACGTACAAGGGCAAGTACAACGTGGGTAATTTCATGGGATTGAATACGCCTGACTGGGGTAAGAATTGTGACAAGGAATTAAAAATACCGTGTTGCGTATATTCAAGGGAAAATAAAAATGATTTTTAAGACATAATGGAGGAATACTTACGGTGACCTTTCTGTTGTCAGGAGCTGGACACGCAGAAGATACATTCTACATTTTCAACAGCAGTGTCCTTTACCACGGCTTCCGGAACAACGACCCAGAGAGAGAACTTAGCAAACTCATGGTCAATTTGCTGTCCAACTTTGCTTCAAAGAGGTCAGATACCCAATTGATCACGTGGATTTGGACATCATTGGCAATCTTTGTGCATGCTTTTTGGAATTATAGTAGTATTCCATTTTCACTTTTTGTTCAGCAGATGTGGTAATTAATTTTCTCGGATTAAATCCTGTTTCCTCCTTAGGGAGCCGCTCCTTAGTTTGAACCGTGAGAAGGCTGTGAACATCTGGAATCCTGTGGATCCTAGCAACGTCCGGTTTCTCCGTTTGGACTGGGATATTTCCATGATTCCTGAGCCATTTGTGGAGAGAATTAACTTTTGGAAAAGCTTAAATATTTCTTCCAACTGAAGTGCTAGACAAAAATGTTTTTAGAAATTAGTTGATGTCTATAATAGGAGGTTTTATGTATGTTAATGGTGCTTACATACGTTTTATGGAAGTATACAAAAGAATTTATAGGAGAGTGAATGTACAAATTACTTTGGACTGTTGTAGGCTTACATGTAAATTAAGACTATGAAATAATTTATGCTTGCATGACATTTGAATAAATTTGAAAATTATTTTGAACGTTGATTCGAAATAAACCATTCTAAAATTCGTTTTTTCTATACGTTGAACAGAGTGTTCGTATTTGGCACATCTTTCCTAGCAGTTTGTAAGAATATAGCTAACAGCTAACTAACTGCTGGGCCATTCTTCATGTGCACGTGAACTTCGAAGGGTAGGTCGAACAAATCTTCCCAATTCCCATTCCATCAAGTTCAAGTTCTGTTATTATTAATTTATTAACTTTAAGACTTTTGGTGGTCTATTGGCCATAGTCTCTTCAGGAATGATAACCTGAGAAAGCAGGAAGAGCACGACCGTGGTTTTTTGCATAACGTCATACCTATGCACTTCGTACAATTTCAGGAAGACGTGGTAGTGCAGTGGGCACGGTATGTACGCTCCCAGGGGGGGCTGGGGTTCAATCCCGGCCAAATCCAAATGTAAGGTACACTGAATTACAGGAGTTTTTTCCCACTGGATTTCCACGACTCTGCCCCCCTGGTTAGCAAGTCATCCTGCGGGGGTTTTAATAATTCCATTGTTAGGAATTATTGGGTAGTAACTGTCAATTGTAAATCTGAATGAAGGGTACGAGATTCGGGATAGAAGTGGTCACACTTAAAGTCCGTAGCCAAAACAAAACACCCTTCTTTTTTTTTTTACAATTTCAGACTCTCCGGACAAGGCTGTAGTGTGACTAACAATAATTTCTCCCAAAATAAGGAAAATTAGTTGACTGGGAAACAAAGAGGTGACAGAAAGGAGGTTATGCCTGCAGTCTTCTGGGGGAGACCTCATTGGCACTCAAGCATTTCTACCCAGCGCCAATAAATCGGTTTATCCAGGTATCCTAATAAATATGAACTAAAATTCGAATTAGCTTACTCGGTTTCGTGATTGCGGATACAATTTGAAGTTTTGGATATGTAAAATATAAATTGAATTCCGTATTCAGACGTATGAATACATATACCATAACTTTTCGAATATTTTTAATGATGTATTTGAAATGAATTTGGCATTATTTGTAGCTTAAAACAAACGCAAAAGCAGTATACAAAATTATAAATTGAATGCGCAACTCTGATTTGTACAACTGATGCTTTTGCGTACAAAATACTTTAGTTACTGCTGATTGAAAAAATCATCAGCTACAGGCTACAGTACCTTGATATTCAATAAAAAGCTTACACGAGAATTTGCAATATATTTACAAAAGTTTCAAATACCAATAAAGCATCAGAACCTAAATGTAAAATTTCAATGCATTTGTAATTATCACTTACAAATGCACTTACGAACTATGAATATAATTATACATATAATTCGGATTTGAATTCCAAAACCGATTCAGATGTCATACCTTGTTTTGAATACATTTATTTGTTTAAATTTATTTATTTATGATTAAATACCTCCCATACTGCTCAAATATATTTACTACAGCACAGCAAAGGGTCATTAAAGGTCAGAAACGAGTGAACTAAAACAGTGAAGACATCACCAGAGCTATATGCTTACGCAGTATAACCTTAAAAGCTTACCAAAGTATTAAGAAAACCCATGGGATTCCATTGCCTTCAGACCGGTCTTTAAATAATTGGATGTACAAATTCGAATGCTCTTCAGGAATACTTCTGGATGTACTAGAAGCTTTAAAAGCTCTTCTTTAAGACAAGGACACTTTTCATCAACTTGCTGCAATTTCATTTGATGAAATGGGATTAGATTCTACAGCGGTCATTGATCCAACATACAAGAATACTGTATCTCATTCAAAAGCTCAAGTTGTAATGATCCGAGGAATTTGTATGGGAAGGAAACAGCCAATCTATTACAACTTTAACACGAATATGACCAAATCCATTTTAACGAGTATAATAATGGCATGTGAGATCGCGGGTGTGGATATTTATTCGATGACATGTGATTTAGGAGGAGAAAACCGAAGATTGTTGAATGAGTTTAATATTTCCCCCAAATGCACACACTTTTCTAACCCTTTCGACTCCTCCAGAAAGGTTTACGTTTTTGCCGATGTTCCTCACTGTCTGAAAAACATTCGGAATCATCTGATTGACGACGGAGTAGTCTTACCTTCTGGCACTAACATAGATTCCACTTTTCTCCGAAAACTGGTACAATTTAATGGAAATGAACTGAAACTGTGTCCAAACCTAAACGAGTTGTCGCTAATTCTTACTGGAGCTGAGAGAATGCGTGTCCGACCGGCAGCACAGTTTTTATCCCACAGAGTCGCAGCTTTGTCCTGGAAATGCTTCCCGCAACATCCTGATATTTGAAACTTCTTAGAAATCATAAATAA
>JAQGBT010006282.1:0-12799 GCA_034698585.1 Disparrhopalites patrizii
CTTTCTCTCTCTCTCTCTCTCTTTCTCTCTCTCTCTCACTTTCCCTCTCTCTCTCTCTCTCTCTCTCTCATTCTCTTTCAATTTCTCTCTCTTTCAGTCACTCACGTCTCGTAGTCTACAATTCACTTCGACCTTTATCGCTATGTGCAGGGTGCCTTTTCTCCTTCGCTGGCCAGAGTGAGTGTGTACTAACCATTGAATTCCATATTCCTCCCTTTCGGCCTTATTTGTCTTGCGTATGTCAGGACGAATTCTCCTGGAATTTTATCTCCCTCTCTCTCTTTCTCCTGACTTTGTCGCCTTCAAAACAATAAATAGTTGTAGGAACGGGCAGTGGCTGTTGGGAGTAAAACAATGATGTTTATGTGCAAATGATCAACAACTCTCCCTCCCATGGCGTTCCACATAACTGCCTTGCCATGGAGCAGCTCAATAAATAAAAGCTTAAAAGCTCTGTGTTTGAAACCACTCGGTTCATTGCGCGGGGTGTTTGACTTCTGATGACAGGAGGGGAAGGACCAAGGACCAAGTGTGGAAGCTTCCACACACATACGTGGATATGTATACAGTAGATATTTATATAAATATATATAACCAGTATGCCCACGCCGCCTACGGCAGCAAAAATTCGAAGCAATTTGTTTGAAATCTGGCCGCGATATATGGAGTTTTCGGGACACTACGGCGTCCTCCGACGGCTCCGACATTTTTTTTCCTTTCAGAAAATACTTCATGCAGTGTTGTAAAATTTGAAATTTTCCGTAGATCAGACATTTGGATTCCTGTTTCCGTCCAAGACATTTCAGATTTGTTTACAAAAATCCGTGAAAATAATTGCCGAGCAACAATTTGCTGAGCAAAGTCATAAAGAAAGATTGCCCTGTGCGCGCTTTTTAACAACTTCCCTCAAAATTTGTCTCGCGTTTCTCGTTAAAATTTGTAGTTGTAGCTATTTCATTGAAAATTTGCGTTTTTTACAGCTTCCCTGTTTTGATCCTGATATGATCATTGCCCATTAATTCGTTTCTGATCTTGTCTGGAACTGTCATGATTGTGGGACCTGGAATTGAATTTAAATGAATTTGAATTTAATTGAAATTCAATTTGTTAAACCAATATAAACGCAATACTCGGAAAACATTTAAGAAAGTATATATATATATATATTAAGGTCCCTGAGAAAGCATTCTGTGTATCGGCAATCACCCCTACATGATTTTCTTTCAGCAGATTTCATTCTGTTAATCACATTAACGGAGCACCCTCGAAAGGAGCTGAATGAATGCAAAATAAAACAAAATCAGGCAGTAAATATTAATAATTTTTCCATTTATATGTACGTATTTTGTATTTCCTCCGTGTCGCCTAGCGTGCATTTGCTGCAAGCTTGGCGGATAAAACGGAAGCGTCGCGAGGCCTTCCGAAACGTGACACGGGTTTTACACTGTAGTAAGTCTTATATATATATATATGTATGTATTGTACCCAATAACATCCCTTCCATTAACTATACTTAGGTGGAAACGGGTGTTTGGGATTCCATTCCAAATCCTTGGACAAATTCGTTTAGAAAGGACAACAAAAAGAACGAAATAAGCTGGTCGGTAAGGCAATGGGAGAAAATAGAATTTCTCGGACCATAAAAAAATGTTCAGTGTCTTTGTTGAGGTGAGTATATGGAGCAGTCATGGTCATGTGGGTTCCTTTCAAATCATCTTCCATGATGGATGGGATCGCCAATGAAAAAGCTTCCTTCACATGACGTTTCCTACTGTTCCCTTGGCGAGCTCTATGTCTGTGTGAGGTTGGACAGAAAAAAAAACGATTATGATTTGTTACCACTCATGGGCGTGTGTTAGTGATGGCAAACTATAGAAATTGACATGTGTGTATGTACGACTATACTTGTTGTAGTGGCCAATTAAGCAATCGCACTATCATTAAGTTGTCAGGGAAGCCCTGAAAAAAAAATCTTTTTTGGCAGTGGCTAGAATGAGATTTTACCCCCTGCTGTGAGATTCTCATCATATATACGAGTAGGTAATAATAATAAGAAGGACTCTCCGTGGTGGCAGCAATGCCCTAGTTGTATGTGACTCCTAGTACCTATATAGTAGTACATATTGGAGTGACAGGATCAGATTACAGGAATGTATTGGTTTTGGAAGAGCAGAGGAGAGGAGAAATAAATGCGAGGAATGTCAAGTGCACCCTGTACGGAGTCTGGATCTGCCGTAACTCACGTATTTTTTTTTGGTGGGGAAAGGGAGAGAGAGAGCGAATGAGAGAGAGAGAAGAGAGAGTGTTGATATCCTCACAGTTTGCCATGGCCATGTAATAGGTTCACCATCGGAAGTTGTAAGTAAAGGGAGAAAAATATAGGGAAAAAGCCCGGGCTAAAAGACCAGATAGTCAAAATGTGAATGAAGAAGAGAGCGGGTGAAGGAGGGCAGAGGAAATCTTTAAAAGTGACTTGACGAGAAAACTTTCACTGGCATAGTGCCTCTATGTATGTACATATATGGCTAGCTCGTCACTTTTTTTTTACCCAATTCTCTCCTCTCTTATCCTCCTTCCTTTGTGCTCCTTGCACTTTCACCCTGAATGGAAGGACCTGGACGAAGGTAAAAGATACGTGAAACAACGTGTCATTCAAAATTTCCCTTTCAATTCTTTTGGTATGTTTGCTTGTTCGCGTGGGTGAGCGTTCTTTAGCCATTGGTTCCATCCCCTCCCCCGCCCAAACACATTACGCAAACAGCCGTAGGTAAGGGAGAGGTTAAAAGAAACTAGGGATTCCATGTGAAAGCATGTGTACCTATCTGAGGGAGCACGAACAATAACTCAAAGGAGAAATCGCCCTTTACAGTCACACAGAAGCAGCAAAAAGGTTCCGCTACCAGGACATCAAAAAAGAGCGAGAAGAAAACAGTTTTCACCCCAAAAACACACTTGAAGCTATGGCACTCCATTTTTACTTCTTTTTACTATTTTCTCTCCCTCTCACTGCCTTTCTTTCTTGGAGGAGATACCTTCTTTCCTCTATTCACGGCCTGTACTCCCACAGAAAAATGGGGATTGAGAGTGTGAAGTTGGGAAGAATGGAAAGGGGGACGAGTGAGAAGGAAAAAATACTATTTTCTACACGTTAACACAGAGGATAAAAAAGAAGTCGGGAGAGGGTGAAAGGGAAAATAAGGGAGAGAGAGCGGGAAACTGAATTTGATCTCTTCCTTGGAGAAGCTAGTATATTATTGAAGGAACATTAAATCAACCGTAGGTAAGTATGTATAGTTATGAGTTGTGTGGCGGGATAAAAGACAGGACGAGTCGTTCGTGCAAAAGAAGTGTGCTACCTTGTTTGTAGCCAGCCCTGCTTTCACCAGGAAAAAGAGAGGCCCCACGTGCACGTAGTTTTTCACCTCCACCACTTTCTCCCTCCTTCGTCTCCCTTTCACTGGACGAACAAGACACTCGTGCATTCAAAAAATATCAATCTCCATTCAGAATGTCTCTTCCAATCCCTCGTACTATTTCTCAGATCAGCCCATTCTCAAGTACATACTGGCTCTTGGCTGCAGACAAGCGGGTTCCTCGGATTCTCTCTCCAGTACTTCCTCTTTCGCACTTTCTCCCTTCATCCGACCTTCTCTGCCTCCCCTCTCACTTTCCCCGTATTCCACATTCTCTTTCGTCTCACTTCTCTCGTTCTATCCCTTTCTCGAGAGATTTCCTTTAGATATCCCTTTCTTTTCTCTCTCTCTCTCATTGTGTCTTCTCTCTCTCATTGTCTTCTCTCTCTCTCATACTCCTTGTTTCTTAGAACTTATAAGGAAAAATGGAATGAGAAGATATAGAGAGTCCCAAAGAGCCTTGAGCTGAGATCCAATTTTTAGATAAGCATTTAAGTAACCATGAGTCATCTCCTATTAAACCTTATAATCCATAAAAATTGCCGTTTTTCATTAATCCTCCACTCCTATGATGGCCGTGGGAGTGCTGTCTTCCCCCGCACTTCTCCTTTCTCTTTCGTTCATTCTCAAAGTCATTTAGTGGAAATATTCGGCCGGAAAGTAAATTTCCTCTCCTTGTTACTATCTGCTTTTCACTCCTACTGCGAAAGTAAACACTACTTTTCATCCTAATATTGCTCCGTCACAAGGGATCTCACGGCTCTAAGTGTTGGAAGAGAGGGTTATTTCTTCCTTTTTTTCTTTTGCAACAAGGAGAGCGAGAAACCTAATATCCATATGTAAAATTTGGCGGGAGTCTCGGGGGAATTCAAAAAGGCTGGAAGAGCGTAATCTATTATTTTATTCACTTTCCTAGCATCATATGTGGGAGGTAAAAGGAGGCTAAATGTACTTTCTTTTGTCTGTGGTAAAAGCCTTACTATGCGCTGGGAGGTGCAGTTGCCGTAAATAAGATAAAAGATGCTCCACAATCTTTCTCAAGGGTTTGTCCTCAACTCTTTTTGGAGCTACGGCTGGAAATTGTGCTGAAGATCTTTCCTTATAAATAAAAGGCGGAATGTCGTTTAATAAAAATTCAATTTTTTTTATCGTATGTAATTACGCATAGCTGAGGCAATTTAAAAATCGATGGCGAAACCATTGATGTTCCACTTTAGCAAATTTGGGAAAATATTTGCGGTGGTTTTGTTTACATTGCCCCTTTGAGGTTGCTCTGGAAAGGAAAGAATGACCTGATTTAAGAAGTGGACACGTCCTATTTATTCTTATGCAATCATAATTTTTCTTTCCCTTGCGCCCACAAGAAAAGCCTACATGATTCAGAGTTGTTTGTTCCAAGGACGTAAAGTTTAAAATTTAAATGCTGCCTTTGAGTGTACTTCTTACTAATGGCTAACATTACTTCTGAGGGTAGAAGACAAAAGTCATGAGAATAAATTGTGGGTAAAGTTATCCGTGAGTGTAAAGGGTGTGGGTAGAAGATTGGAGTGAGTGCTTCTGGCCCAACCCCCAATGGCTCTTGGACAATGTGTGTCACTTCCCCGACATGGAAAGGAAGGAAAAGCCTCAAATATATTGCCGCATTTTGTACCTCCCAGATACTTGAGCCGAATCAATTTTTTCTTGTCCTAGGAAATGTATATAGTGAGTTTTATTTTTCCGAGAGACTCTACTCTATGGATTAAGGAAGGAAGTCAGCGTAATCCGATCAAAATTCTCCTAGACGCCGAGGGCGGGGAGGGAAAACAGTAAATAAAAAAGCTTCTTAGTTGGTCTGTGAGTCTTAAATAAAAGATTTAGTCTGACGTTTACATTAGTGCCCATGCAGTTTTCAGTTGGTTGTGGCAATATTTCCCTCGCCTTTTTTGCCCCCTTTTATAGCGTCTCCTATGTATCTATGTTTATACAGAATCTGGATGCGGGCGGGGAATGAGAGCCCATTAAAAGCTTGGATGTGACGGCGTCCATTATGTGTGTATGTGTGTGAGTAAACAGAAATGTCCGCGTCGGTGGATAAATATTTGCGAGAGTAAACTGTAAAGAACATCTCCCACAAAGTTGCGGAGGCATTCCAAGAAAGGATCTTAACTAACTGTCCCCCTTTAGTCTCTCTGTATGAAGCCCTGGCAATGCAAATACTCTATTAAATGACGCTCATAGTGTGCCAATATCCTGACAAGGCCGCTGGGAGTGCTCTTTGAATACAAAATGGAGGGGGAAAAAGTCCAGGGAGTGACGAATGAATTGAGTTTGTGTGAAAGTATTTAATATATATGGATACATAGGCTGAAATGTGATCGCCTATCTCATGCTTTCCTCCCTCCGAATGTGTCTCCAAGGGTGACACTGTCCCAGATTCCATCAACTCTCCCCACTCCAGACGGAAGTGTGTGGACGGGGAGAGGATCCATGCTAAAAAGAAAATAAGCTCGACCTACCTTTCACACGAATTATTACATGAATGAGTGAATGAATGAATGCTTTTAGTGTGTGCTCACGTAACATTACTGATCATTTTTCTCTGTTTGCCCTCAAAAAACCTCATTCTTCTCTCCCCATTTTTCTTTTTTTATTTCTATTGCTCTCTTCCTCCATTCCTTTCCTTCTCCCTTTCTTCCTCTTCTTATTTTTTTATCCATCTTCTTTCTTGTCTGTTTCTCCTTCTTCTTCTTTCTTTTTTTCTCCCTTTCTGTTGCTCCTTCTCTACATCCTACGCTTTCTTCTTTTTCTTTTACAAAATCTTTCTCTTTTTTTGTCCCTAATTCTTTTTTGTCCCAAAATTTCCCGCGCTCTTTCCCTCTTTCTTTTAGAAAATATTTATCTTTTTCTCTCCATAACTATTTTTTGTCCCGTAATTTTCCCTCTTTCCCTCTTTCTCCTTTACGCTCTCTTCTCTTTCATTTACAAAATCTTTCTCTTTTTCTCCCCATAACTCTTTCTTTTCTCTCCCGCACTCTTTCCCTCGTTCTCCGTCACGCTTTCCTCTCTTTCGTTTACAAAATCTTTCTCTTTCTCCCTCCATAACTCTTTTTTGTCTCTCCCTTAATTTCCCGCTCTCTTTTCCTCTTTCTCCATTACGCTTTCCTCTCTTTCATTTACAAAATATTTCTCTTTTTCTCTCCATAACTCTTTTTTGTCTCTCCCGCAATTTCCCGCTCTCTTTCCCTCTCTCTCCATTCGATCCATTAAGTGGGCCTTGTAGCATGTAATGTACCCGCATTGATCCTACCTTTTCTCCTATTCCTCCGCTTCTTCTTCTCCTCCTTGTGAAAATATTTTTGATCAATAGTGCCCTCGGCCCACACTCAACTCACCCTGGTTAAGCCCCCATTAATCTGGACTCACTTCCTTCCCTCCATCATTTTCCTCTTCCTCCTCGTCCACGGAAAAAAAAGGACGGAGGCAACAAACCCAAGGAATTCTCTCTCATGAGGGAAGTCAGGAGAAGGAGCCAGATGAGAGAAAATACACGAAGAGTAAATGTAGCAGGAAAATCTAAGGCCTGTTTTCCTAGATAGTTTTAGTCTTCCCTTTATATGTGTGGCTTATCCTGTTTATATAGATATAGGTAGGTCCTGTGAGCAAATATACTATCCCCGCAAAGGAAGTGTCAGCCAGTGTGGTTGTGTGTATACGTATATATTTATTGTTTCCCCGGTGTTTTTTTCTCTCTTTCAGTTTCTTTTTAAACCCCATTACAAGCTTCTTCTGTCATGGGTTCGGAGGAGCATCAATTCCTTGTGTTCTTTCAATTTTCATGCATTCTATTTTTTTTATCTCACCGCAGGAAATATATAAATCCAAGTTTTTATATACGATTCCGAGGTGTGGGCAGATTTGTCTTCTCACGCACTCCTTACAAGGAGAGAAAGTTGTGAGAGAAAGTGAGAGCGATATGTATATGTGTGTGTATATATATATAAATGTAGTTGCGTCAAATTTGGTGTTACTCTTGAGGAAGATGTATTGAGAGAGATTAAAGAAAGGGAAAAAAGAGTAGTTAAGAAAGAGAGGAGGAGAGAATCTCTTTCCTTTTTATGTCCGCAGTGAGATGAATCCAAGAAGTAAAGGGAAAGCAGAATGACCCATGTTAGGAGAAAGCCTTTTCTTCATACCAATTGTACATCTTTGTAAGACGCTGCAGTACAAGTGTTACGTGCTGGTACAAGTTTTTTTTTCAGCCGTTTCCCTTTTTTGCACCGTAAGTTAAAATATTTTTATATCTTTTCTTTCTTTTCCCCACAGTTTATATGAAGTCAAAGGATTTTTTGTACTCTCTTCTGATATTGCTCCCTCGAATTGCAATGACAGGATTATACCCTTTCCTATGTACTGCTGGAGAGCAGCACGTGCATGGTAGCAGAATTATTTAATGCAGGAGACTCTCCCATACCCGGGACACCCAAAAAAAGGGGAAAACGACACTAGGTTTCCTGGAGAATATTGTAATTTAAAAAAAAAAGGTTCATGGTTACTTGCGCTCCTCTTGAAAATCAAATTTCCCCCTTTCTCAGGTTTGGAGAAAGGGTGGAAAATCGGGTGGATCGTCGGAAAAAGGAATTTATCTGTGTAGCTATGTGAACCCTGATTTTTTTTCCAAACTCTGCCAATTACGGAACAAATGCGTGCTTTGTAAAGGGTTCAAAAATTCCCTTGTACAGCTTCCGTCGTCCCCTTTGCAAGGAAAAGTCGGATCAAATGGAGCTCTACAAAGAAGACTAGAAACTCTCTACCCGTAGAATCCTGTAGATTTGGCAGAAGATTTTTGTCAATAGTGAGATCTGGGAAAAAATCTAGTCTGTCGAATCCGTAGTCTTGGAGCTTTTATTGTTGGGATTTGAAAGGGCGAAATTGTACAACGGACGCAAAAACAAAATTGTATAGGCATTAATTTCACAAAAGTTAGCTTATTCTTTCTTTGACTTCGTAATTGTCTTCTCCGTCTTCTTCTCCTGCCGTACTCGCTTTCTCCATAATCTTGATCTACTTCCCATCGTCATGCCTTTAGGACTAGACAAAACGCGGGGAATTGGAGTCGTCTAAAGTTTCACAAATCCAATTTGTGAAAAAAATAAAAACGAAGGAGAACGAGAGAGAAAGACGGAGATAGACGAGAGAGAGAGCGACTGAGAATGACTAAGGAAAAGAGATTTATTCTCATGTAAATTTCATGTATACACGAATGGCTTTTCCCCGAATCAGTCTTCATAGTAATAGCGAAATTGTATTCTGCAAAGCATTCTGAATTAAACGAGTAACTCCTTTGGAGATCTTCTCTTGTCTCCCTCCATTCGTCTTCTCCCCTAGAATTCTCACCCCAATCAGAGGTAGGAAATAAGGGACAACAGCATGCATTAGAGATTCCATTGTTACTAATACTCCTTGAATTTCCCTCCGGAAACCTTTCCACACGCGTCCTCTTCCATATTGTGTGACCAAGTGGAACAACGAGTTTTATCTGGATGGTACTTGAGGTGAAATCGAAGAGAATTTCTTTGTACGGTGTTAAAAATGCTTGTGTAAGGAACCCTAGCCCGACACGGAAGGAATAAAATGGTATAAAAGAAACTAAAAAGAGTCTCTTTCTCTTGCAAGTCGTAGGAAACCCAAACCCAGACTCTCGTTTACATACGAAATGACACAGAGAACTTCTTTGTGTGACTGAGCTCTCCCCTCCTCCAGCGGAGAAAAAAAAGCTGGTGAAAGCATGGAAGAGTTTGTGGCGTGGAAGTCATGTCGGTATTACATAAAAAATTGAAAGACAGGAAAAAAATACTTGGCATTTTATGGCGACGGTGGTACAAAGAGAGTGCGAGAGAGGCAGAAAGAGAGAGAGAGAAGAGCAAAAATAGGAATCCTCTCCAAGTCCATGTCAAAAGTGCTGAGAATGGCGCGAGAGACCTTTATCTCCTGCCTTTTCCTCTCTTTCAAGTGTCAATGTTTCAAAGCTAAGAAGAGAGAGAGAGAGAGAGTGCGAAAGAGGTGAATGGAAATGGCATGTTACTAGAGTTGCCAAAACTGCCGAGGATTCGAGAGAGAGACTGTGTGGGAATGTGAGAAGAAAGAGAGAGAAGGATACAGAAAGCAAGAGACAGGATTCTCTCTCTTTATGTGGAAACATTTTTTGTCCTTGTTTCCTTGTTGGAAACATTCCTCTTCCTCCGTCCTGCTTTTGACAGACAGTTTGAGGACAAGCAAACACAAGCACTTGAATAAAAATGAACAGCAGGTTAATATACAAAGGAATCTCGGCAGTGTCATCTACATGCCGAGCGACAGGCAAATATTGTGTGCTTTTACATTCAATGCATATCATTACAGCCAGCGAGGAAGAGAAAGACAAAGAAAAAGAACGAGAGGGAGAGGGAGACAGAAGTGGAGTCGGAAATGGCTAGTGACAAATTGAGTGAGAGAAAGAGGGCAAAACTTATAGACGAGAGCGAGGAATCGGGAGGGAGAAATGGAGTGAGAATGAGAGGAAGAAAGTCAAACAGAAAGGGAAGAGAGTGAGAAATAAAGAGACTTATATAGAACATCAAATGCAGGCAGCGAGTGACTGGAATAAAATGAGAACGCGAGAAAGCAAGGGGAAGAGCAAGAATGAAGAAAACAGAGGGAAAGAGAGACCAAGGGGAAAACAGGGAGAAAGCCAGGGGGAAATGTTAAAAGAAGGAGAACGCAAGAGAGAGAGAAATAAAGGGAGAAAGCAAGAGAGAGTGAAATAAAGGGAGAAAGCAAGAGAGACAAATAAAGGGAGACAGCAAGAGAGAGTGAAGTAAAGGGAGAAAGTGGTGTGGAAAGGGAGGAAAAGAGAAAGAGTGAGGGAGGAAACGAGAGAGACAGCAACAACCCACTCAAAATACACTAACCGACCCAACAATAATACACTTGCACCACAACAGAGACCTTCTCCGATTCGCGTCAGAGGAGTCACTTTCCCCCATAATCATAAAAGGGCGCCCCCAACTCTGAGCAGCCGATTAAAATAAGTATGGAAATATGTATGCTAATTGTTAGCGACAGTTCCTCTTACAACCTTCTTGTATACATGTCTAACACATACACAGAAGCGCATCAACCAAAGTCATTCACGGCTCGCGGTAGGAGTTCCAATTTCATAGGAGTCTTGATAAAAGACAAAGGGAAGATGAGATCTCTCCGCTGTCTCCCGTGCCACTCCTCCCAACCGACTACGATTACTGGAGAAGTTAATAGGAAAAAACTTTCTATTTTTTTCGTTTTTCTTTTTGGTTTTGAGGATTGGTCTAAAAAAATCTTGGAGGATTTGAACAAAGTTACATCTGAAATAAAACAACCCACACAGACGAATGTAGGAGATTATGGGGGAAAGGGAAAAGGATTACTTTGATAGCATCTTTTTGTTCTTTTTCTACCAGACGCCGCTCACGGTGGATGGCAAGGGAAGAGGGGGAAATCTGGGAGCGCTATTATGTCAAGCTATTAAAGAAGCAGAATGCTTTCTCCCTTCACAGCTTCACTCTACCTGCATGGGATTAAGTTTTTTTTTCTCCCACAATTTTCTCTCCTGAAAAGAATTTTTTTTCAATTACTTTTAAGTAACATCAGAGATGTGCTCCCTTGATGTTCCTCTTCACGTCGTGACGGGGAGAAGCCGTCTAAATTACGGAGCTCCACCAATTCTTCATGCCCGTCTAATTTTCTAACCTCCTGAGTTCTTTGTGTCAGCTCCATTGTACTGAACAAAAGGAAGCGGTGAGAACTGGAGAAGTAGCAAAAGTGATTATACTTCAGGATGTAAAAAAAAATTTCTACGCATAATTTGAAAAGGAAGAAATGCGATTTTATCTCCACGTAATTAGCCAGACCAGACTACACTACAAAAAAAAACTATTCCTCCACATAATTTTTTCCTCGGGTTTCCTTTAAAAAAGTTAGGTGGGAGTTGTTATCTCCAGGATACCGACTGTCCCTTTATCCATTCCTTTCCCCTGTTTTACCTTCAAAAAGATGTTGTAGAGGGAGATCATGAATTTCTGTGTGGGAGTAATTATCAAGCACAAAAGAGAAAGTTAGTTGGTTTCTGCATGAAAGATTCTTGATTTTCGAAAAAAAGGCAACTTTTCTCCGGAGCACTCCAAAGCTCCCCATTACCGTCATTTCTCGCTCCTTCTAAACAAATTAAAAGGCTGAAGTAAAACATTTTTGCGTAGTCATTAATTTGAGTGTACTTTGTTTTACTTTCCCCTTTACATAGAACTCAACAGAGCAAATGAGGCTTTTTGGAGGAGAAAGTCAGAATTTGTTTTAGGAGAAAGTCAGACTTGAGTCAAACTTGAGAAAGAATTTCTTTTATGAGAAACATGTAATGATATATAGCTGTATCCTTTTTTTTCTCTCTCTCCCCTTATTTACAGAATGGCACCTTTCAGGAACCAGGCTTTGTTCCAGGAGGAGGACGAGGAGGGAACAGCAGCAGTAGTGCAGCGAATGGGATGATGGCCATTGAGCAATCCATCGGATCAAGATCTCGCTCGCATTCCACTCGAGACAGCAGCTCTTTAAACGATATGATGAGAAGTCGGAGTATCTTCAAGTGCGTCCCCATCCATTTCCGAGAGGAGGCTGGACCTGCCGTGGCCCTCGCCAGCTTTCCTGGCAGCGGAAACACTTGGCTTCGCTATCTCCTTCAGTTGTCAACAGGTATATTACTTTTACACATCACTCTCTCACTATTTTTATTCCCTCTCTCAACAGTCCGTCCCTCTTCACTTCACGTCCTCCACAACAACCGCTACTTCTCTGACGACTACTTAAAAATAAGTGGAGGGAGCATTGTAACAATATAAAAAAAACTGGAAGTGGAGCACACTTATTTCTCTCCTGGACGGACAGACACGCAAAAAAGTTACTCCCATGAAATCAGTTGAAAGAATACAGATGTACGGAGATGTAGCATTCACGAACAAGAATCAATAGTCCCTCCTTTCCAGGCACATCCATATATGGATACGTATCCAGCCAATTTTTTGTATCTCCTTGTCCAAGGAAAATTGAGCACAAACCTTCTCAAACAAAAATTCTCTTCATCCAATCAAGCACATATTCAAACTTTGGTCGGGCATTGCTCATACATATCCATCACCTTTTACCATCCCCCAGCCTCTCCCTTGGGGTGCTGGGCTAAAGGCCATTGGGGCAAAAGGGTTACCTAACTATCCATGCATAAACGGAAGGAGATAGACATGCTCCGAGAGAGACAGAGAAGGAAAGAGAGAGACAGAGAAGCAAAGAGAGAGACAGAGAAGCAAAGAGAGAGACAGAGAAGCAAAGAGAGAGACAGAGAA
>JAQGBT010006283.1:0-12798 GCA_034698585.1 Disparrhopalites patrizii
TTCTTGTTTTAAATATCTCTTTTCCCTTTTCCTTGCTTTAAATATCTCTTTTTCCCTTTTTCTTGTTTTAAATATCTCTTTTCCCTTTTTCTTGCTTTAAATATCTCTTTTTCCCTTTTTCTTGTTTTAAATATCTCTTTTTCCCTCCCTTTCTCACTTCAGATCTCTCACTTGTCCCTCTATTTCTCGCTTTAGATCCGATTTTTGTTCCTATTTGTCCGTCTTTGGATCTCTCTCATTCCCCCTTTGGGCGTCTTATTCAGTAGTTCTCATTGTCTCGCGTATACTGTTACTTCTGATTTTGCTTCCTCAGCAATTCAGTATAGCGCCAGCATTGTAATAGAGAGAAAAACAAATGGATGCTTTTAAGTCCAGATCAGCTCAAGAATCCGCTGGTTATTATTCTCTTATATGCAAGTATATAAAAGGTCAAAATACAGGAAAAAGATTCAAAAAGAAAGCAGAGTCGGGGTACGCTTTTATCTTCCATGGCATTTGTCCGTTTGGCATCCAGTAAGATAAATAAGCAATGTAAAAAGTTTTTTTCCTTTTATTTTAATTGGCTACCAAGGTCATCTCCGGAGGTGAAATTACTAACTGAGCAGAATGCAAGCAAATTGACACTGACAATTTACCAATTGTGTAACAACAACGTCAATGTAGCAATTGATAAAACTTCAGGTTACTGACAACTTATTAACGCTGTGATATACACCATCGACTAAAAATTGGCATGTGATTACATTTCTGAATGTAAATTTATTGGAGTGTCAATTTAAACGGAGGTACTCGCATAAGTGAATACATTCAACACGAAATTTATTCCGGGATGTAATTGCACTAGAACATGGTTTGACAATAGTATAAAAGAAAGCTCGGAAAAGAAAGTATGTGCATACAATGGATGAAATACAACTTTGGGTAAGAACGAGAGGAAATAAGAGGAAATCAAACGCACTCACGTGGGTTGACGGGGAGAGACAGAGAAATGTGGGGATTCTCGGGAGAGAGAGCGGCTCAGACCTGCCACAAGGAGATGAAATAAGAGTCAAGGGAGGAGAAAGAGATTAAGGAAAGTGAGTGAACAGGAGGGTGGGACAGAAGCAGGGACGGAGAGACAGAGAGAGAGAGAAACCACGAGAAAGAGCAAAAGAATGGGAAGAAATGAGTAGACTTGGGAGAAATCCATACAAAAGAGTAATCCGCTTACTTCGTTGACTTCCAACAGCGGCTATCTGGATTTTGACCTGTCTCTTCCTTTCCCTCTGTCCGTCTCTCTCTTTCTTACTCTCTCTGTCTGTTTCTCTGTTTATCTTTCTTTCTCGCTGTCTCTCTTTCTTACTCTCTCTGTCTCTCTTTCTTTCTCTCTGTCTGTCTTTCTCTTTCTTACTCTCTCTGTCTGTCTCTCTTTATTTCTCTCTGTCCGTCTCTCTCTTTATTACTCTCTCTGTCTGTTTCTCTGTCGCTGTCTGTCTCTATCTTTTTCTTTCTCTCTCTGTCTCTCTTTCTCTCTATCTGTATCCCGCTGTCGTCTCTCTTCTTACTTTTTCTCTCTCATCTCTTTGTTCTTTACTTTTCTCCATCTCATCTCTTTGTTCTTACTTTTCTTTATCTCATCTCTTTCTTCTTACTTTTCTCTCATCGCTCCTTGTTACTCTTACTTTTCTCTCGTCTCTCTTTGTTACTCTCACTTTTCTATCTTTCAGCTCACTAGTCCTCTCCATGGCCGTCGCTCTCACTACTCTCCCTTTTTCTCTCACAGTTTTCCAAGTCGGTCTCTCTCTTTTTCTCTCACAGTTTTCCAAGTCGGTCTCTCTCTTTTTCTCTCACAGTTTTCCAAGTCGGTCTCTCTCTTTTTCTCTCATCCCACTCTTTTCCTCGCACCCTTCTTTGTCTCTCTGTTTCTCTCTCTCATCTCTCTGTTTCTCTCTCTCATCTCTCTGTTTCTCTCTCTCATCTCTGTTTCTCTTCCTCATCTCTCTATGCCTTTCTTTGCCTCTCTTTCTCTCTCTCACTGCTTCCCCAGAAATGGACATGCTGGAATGTGAGGATAAAAAAAATGTACGAAGGGAAGAAATCGTCTTGCTCTTTTTCGTCTTCTGCCTTACGTATTTAAACCCGCACATGAGGGTTAGTAGTCCATCTTCCCATCCTCTATACAATACATTGGACGTACATATAAACTCGGTGACATCCTTTACTCCTCGCCTCATCCTTGTCCCTTATGTATATCTACTTATTTCTTCACCATTCTTTCTTTTATCTCCCTTTATTTTTCTGTCCCATTCCCTTCCACATCAAATGGGGGGGAGGACGGGAGGGAGGAGCTGGTATGTATATAGGAAAGGGGGGTGGAGGAGTGGTAAAAAAGAAAAAAATTATGATTTTAAGTCAAGCTGAGACCAAGAGGGAGAAAAAAGACTGGGGTGTAATCCTCGGAGGAAAAACGCATGCACGAATGCAAATTTATATCTCTTCTCTCTATTCCTTGGATATGTTTTTCTTCCTTCCCATTTTTCCTAGGAGGCTCTTTCCCTCCTTGACTTTCTCCCTCTCCTCTTCTTCAACTTGGTCTAATACGACCACCATCACCGGTATTCTGTAGTTGCACCTAGGGTTTTGGGGGTAATTCTTACGCCACTACCCTCTACATATTGGGTTGACGTCCATTGTCTACGGAATTATGTATATGGGGAATGAGATTGAAGCATCTTAAAATATTCTTGTATGGACGAGCTTTTTCCCTTTCTCTCTATCTCTCTCACCCTGTGCTTTATACACCTCTTGTTGTTAGAGCCGTATGGTTCTCCTTTGAAAAAAGGGAGAGAGAAAAAAATTCTCCAGTCATTTTGTCCCCCTGTGCTCCACCAAGTACTTTTGGAAATGGGGCTGTAGTTGAGAAGCAAAATTTTTTGGGGAGAGAGGGAACTGCTCTGAGAAATTCTACTACCCACCGTACTACTACTAAGAACGGGTAATAGGAGAATGGGGAAAGGGTAGGAGTAATGGAGAAAGCAGTAGTAATAGTAGTAGGAGCATTAGAAGAAGAAGATGTGGTAGTGGCAGCAATAAGCAGTCTTTCTCTCTCTCTCTCCTTTCTTTTTTCCTCTCCCTCCGTATAAAAGCAGAAGGGGAAGAGAAAGAGAAGGTATGCGCACGTACATTGTGTACGACCCATATATCATAATTCATGTGCTCATATACTCTGATATTGGATACCAGTGAAAATGTGTGTGAGCTTGGCCATGGCTTCATAACGTATACCATTTCCCGGTTTTATTCTTCAGAAGACCAAAAAACCCGGAGAAATGAGGATGAAAACAAAAAAAGAAAGGGATAGAGAGAGAGAGAGAGAGAGAGGGAGAGAGAGAGAGAGAGAGAGTAAAAAACGGAGGATGCAAAGTCCCTTGGAATACATTTGTTAGTATGGTAGATGCCGGGAAAGAAGAATGAGGGAGTGAAAGTAAAATAGGAGGAAAATAAAGGTAGTAGGGAGCAAAAGGGGATTAGTAGGCAGTCCAAGAAATTGTTAAGTGCTTAATTGAATGTTGGAATGAAGGAGCTTATGACAACCAAACAAATTCCGACGGGAGTGTCAGGAAGGAACAAAACAAAATGAACAAATGGCTGACAAATAGAAAAAGACAAAAGGATGGACTGTTAGAGGGGGAGAGAAAGGGACAAACGCAGTGAAGGGGAAGCATCCCAGGACGTAAGAACGGAGAGAAAAAGGGATGGATATGCTGGGAGAGAATTGCAATGATAGAAGGAAAATGAAGAAAAGAACACTACATCAAGGGATAAACCAGGAAATGCAGAAACACGGCGTTGAAAAGAGGTACATTAAAACTCCAGAGATCCAGGTCGAAATATATAGAAAGAGAAAACGGGAGAGAATATAGCAGGAACAACCAAAAACAACTTAGAAGGAGAAAGGAAAAGAAAATAAGAAGAAGAAATGGAAAGAAAATAAGAAGGAGAAACGGAAAGAAAATAAAAAGGAGAAACAGTAAGAAAATAAGGAAAACCGAGATGAAAACAGATAAAAGGAGATAAATACCACGATAAGGACAAATAGGGACGATAGAGATGAGATTCACGTGAAAAACGGAGTTAAAGGAGGAGAAAACAGAAAACATTAAAACAGAGAAAGCGCGTTAACACAATTTACATGGTCATCAAATGTAAGAAAAAAATGTCATGGAGGTGCTAAAATGCCAAGGGAAAACGCGAAGAAATACAGAGAAAAAAATAGAGAAAGCAAGAGAAACAGAAATGATACGGAACAAGAGAGAAGCACAAAATGAAAAATCAAGGACAGAATGTTTAAGGGAAAGACCTATGAGTTTTACAGAGACATTCATGCTACGTAAAAAGAAAGAGACAAAAGCGAGACAGGGAGAGAGGCAAAATTAAGAATATTGAGATAACATTAAGAGGGAAATTACGTAAAAACGAATAAAAAGTGAGATCAATACAATAAAAAGAAAACAAGGGACAGATAGAGACCAAAGTAGGGAAAGGGAGGTAAAAAGGGGAAACTAAGGGTGACATAAAACAGGGAAAATCGAGATAAAATTCGGAGATAAATTACTTAGACAAAGCACATAAACGGGAGAAAAATATAACAGGATATACACGATTCAAAAGGAGACAAAGGGATGGAAAGTGAGGTAAAAAAGGGAGACAACTGAGACAGAGTAGAATAAAACGAGGAAAAGTGAGATCAAATTAAGAGAGAAATTACTTAAACAAAGCACAAAAAGCGAGAAAAATACAATAGAAATGAAATAGACAATCCAAAGAGAGACAGAAGGATGGCACGTGAGGTGATAAAAGCGAGACAAATGAAACAAAGAGTGAAATAAAACGAGGAAAAGCGAGATAAAATTAAGATAGAAATAAGACTAAAGAAAAAATTCGGATAAGAGACAAAGAGAGAGAAATTGAGGCAGGTCAAGAAAGGAGAAATTCAAAATAAGAGACTGCTAATGCTAGAGAAAGTGCGATAACTGTGAGGAGAGGAAAAGGAAAAATAGTTTGAAAAAAAAATAAACGACGGTCGAAGGGGAAAAAACAGATCTTGCAGAGGGAAAAGAGATTTTGCCAGGGAAAAAGAGATCTTGAAGGGAAGGAGACAATCTCGCTCGTAGGCAGTGAAGCAGGAAGGGATGGGAATCCATGCGGTGACTGCAAGAGGTACAAATGACATGTTCTTTTATACCGTCTAAGCAGTTAATGTCATCTACGACCTTCTCTCTTATACAACTCCTTCCCTCTCGCAAATCCTCTCGACCCTCCACTTCTTTATTTCCCTCCTCCGTCCCCTTCTAGTCTAAATACACTCCAAGGAAAGTCATTGTGACGCCCCTCATGCATATAGACTGACACTCTCCTTCCCGGGTAATGGATCTAAAAGGGTGGTATATATATACTATATATGTATATTTATCGTCGCACACCCGGTCTCACACACACTCGGGGATGGGGAAATGCCCGTAGTCAGAGCTTACTATAATGGGAGGGAATTATAGGGTACGAGAGAGTCACAGCAGGTTTAGTTTATGCCTTTAAATATGTATTCTGAAAATAATTATGTATGTAAAGGACTTTTTTTTGTCACATTGCTCCCTCCCCAAAGAATAGGGAGAGCTTGGGGAAGTCCTGGAGAAAGGCGGAGGTACATAATATGTATGGACACATGTACTTACTTGGTACAAACTTGAAAAAGAAGTAGGAAATTCCTGGGGAAAAGTGTACAAAATTAAGGACCAGTATGACTTACACGAAATTCCTTCCCCAAAAAAAGGTATTGGGCTAATCGTCCAGCTTCAATCATTTGCTCCAGAATTGTTTTTAGATATTTTTTCAACGTACTTCATTTGTTTATTGAACAATTGCATTTCATTTTTCATTTATACTCAAACTCAAAAATCTGACTTGATTGGTATTTCTCGAATAATAGACTTTCTTCCGGGTGATCGTTGGATGAGTATTTCATGGATAGGTATGTATGTATATTCGAAACATGTATGTTATATAATGTTTGACAATCAAATATATGCCAGCTTCGTTTTTGGAAGTGGGGGTGAAAGTTAATTAATGAGTTAATGCCGTCCTAAGCAGAAGGTTGGATGAAAGCTTACCGGATTGGAGAAGTATAAGTGTCACCCCGGTGTCTGGTGCAACCAATTTGCCTGATAATAGTATTAGTCAAAGTGGTTACTACAGCATCTTCCCTTAGGCTCATTCTCAGTCTTTGTTTATGTTCGAGAAACCTTTTTTTAATAAGGCTTTTCCCCTCTTATTTCTTGAGCTAACAAAATTTTATTTCCGTAATTCTGTCTTTTTTTGCCTCAGCTTTTTCGCTTCATCTTGCTTTGAAATTTTCTCTTAAGTTTTTTTAATAATTCTCTCAAACTTTCCTGTTGATTTTATCCTATTTTTCGCTAGATTTTCTATATTTATTTTTGATTTTTCCTTGAATGTCTCTATTTTCTTTTGACTTTTCCCATTTTTATTTGACTTTCTCTTTATTTCCCCTTGACTTTCTCTTTATTTCCCTTTGACTTTCTCTTTATTTCCCTTTGACTTTCTCTTTATTTCCCCTTGACTTTCTCTTTATTTCCCTTTGATTTTCTATTTATTTCCCTTTGACTTTCTCTTTATTTCCTTTTGACTCTCTCTTTATTTCCCTTTGACTTTCTCTTTATTTTCCTTTGACTTTCTTTTTATTTCCCTTTGATTTTCTATTTATTTCCCTTTGACTTTCTCTTTATTTCCCTTTGACTTTCTCTTTATTTCCCTTTGACTTTCTCTTTATTTCCCTTTGACTTTCTCTTTATTTCGCTTTGACTTTCTCTTTATTTCCCTTTGATTTTCTCTCTCCATTCCTTTTTGACTTTCTCCCCGACTTTCTGCTTTTATTTTTGTACAATTAGCAAGCTTCCTCATTCCCAGCTTGTCACCCCTTCTAATTGCTTCCTTCTTTCACTGTCTTTGGCTCCAATCAGGTCTTAATTGATTACCCATATTAACCTGCCATTAACCCTCCGGCTCTTGCACTTTGGTTGGTTCTCCTTTGTTCTTGGCCTTACTCTCGGTTAAAAGGCGAAACAAAGGCCAGGGCTCTGATTGCCTTCATTTGGGCATCTGGGGTTTTGCTTTCACCATACTTAGCCCTTATAATTTACACCAATGCCTGGTAAAGGTGTCTTACGATTTATGCCCTCACCTTCGGCTTTCGTCTCTTTGTTCAGTCTATCTTTCTTTTTCAGTCTATCCTCCTAATTCAAAGGGTTCTCCCCCGGTATGTCAGTGATTATCGGTCGTCCAGATTCATATTTCGCCCATTTTTGCTTTTAAAAATTGTAAAGAATCCGGTCTCCCCTTTCGGTTGAGATGGAAAGTCTCCCTTTCGTCAATGTTTTAGTTGGGGGAAATTAATGGTGCAATTATTTCCCAAAATAAAAATGCCTTTCCAACGTCAAGGCTGTTCCATACATCGGTACATATGGATACCAGATCCGTCCACATAAACTGGGACACAGGTGCGTACGTGCATATGTATGTACATATGCCAGTTTTTCCCCATTTCTATTTTTGTCCCACGCATTTATTTTGCAAGCTCAAAAATATGTACATGGAGCTTTCCGCCTCGGCCAGGCGGCCCTGTTTGTATTACATCATTATATCCTTCCCATTTCGGTGGAGAATTCAACTTTCTCTGCAATGTGGAGGTTTTTTTTGTAAGAAAGATTTGCTCCCTAATTAGGTGTGACATGTTGACCATGGCATTGCTTGTTCTCTCTCATACCTGGAAAATATTTTTCCAGAGCTCTCTCCGCATGCATTTTGTTTGTATGTATACAAATACCCGTGTATAAACGTATGCATAGATATATCAATTCTCCCGTGCCTTACGCCTGTCTTAAGGCTGTCCTCGGCAACGCTATTCTTTCCCCCGTCTTCATGGGCCAAAGTTTCTATTTTTATTTTCTGGAGACACATACAAAGAGAGGGAGAGAGAGAATACTTGATGGAAGGAAAGGAGAGAGAAATTCTCCAAGAAATTCCATGTTTCCGCTTCAACTACTTGGAAGTGAAAGGGAAATGTAGAGAGCTGGGTTGGAAAAGGTTAGGGGGGATATGAGGAAAGTAAAATAATAAAAGCAAACGGTGTTACGCCTACGGTTGTTTTCCTTATTATTACTTTTGCTAGAAGAAAAGGGAAGGGGAAGAGAAAAGTTTTTCGGGTTCTCGCTCCGGCATTTTCTCCGAAACTGAATAATGGGTAAGGATCCTAGGGTTGGGGATATTATTTTCTGGGGAAGTCCAATGCCATTCTTAGGAGGTGTGTACGCGTGTTTATTTGCTTAGGAGACGGAGAAGGAGGCAGAGAGAAGAGGGAAGCGACGGGGATGGCATAATTGATACGGGAAAGCTACAAGTACCTCCTCTGGTAATTAGGGGCAACTTGGAAAGCATTTGCTTTGGAAGCATGTCCCGTAGCTCATTACAATGGAATAATAATCATAATGTGAGTTGTAGTCTTTTGTTATTACTTCTATACAGTCGTAACTGAATTGGACCGTCGGAGTTTTCCCTCTCTACTTTCCCTCTTTTCGAGCTCCACAGCTTCCCCCATGGATTATTGCAGGAAGGTTCATGAGATGGTTGGAGATTAGGAGAGCGACCGGCTCTTGTGCCTTTTTTCTTCTTGGAATGTTCTCTTTGCCTCATCTCTGGCCGTAACTTTGCCGAAGGTTCCTTTTTTCCTATTTGGAGCTTGGCTTTTACTATTTGCGTCTCATTTCTGGTTTCTCTCTTTTCTCCTTAACTTTCTGTGGTGTTATTGTTTTCCGTTATGATATTTCTTTCCAATATTTATTTGCTGTTGCTTTTTCCCTATTATTTTTCTCCCTTTCCGTAACTTTTTTCTTCATATTTTTCTCTCTTTCTGTAACTTTTCTTCATATTTTTCTTTTTTGTTACTTTTTGCTATTTGCGTCTTCTAACTCTACCTTTTTCGTATTTCTCATTCTGGTTCTATCACTTTGTTTATCATTTCTCCTTTTCAACAATTTCCCTCGTATTCATCCTTGGATTTGTGTTATTTTTCTGCATATGTCTCCTTCTTTTTATCACTTCTCTTCATGTTTCTCTCAATTTTGTTATTATTTTTCCGTAATTTAATTATTTTCTGGGTGTTTTGTGTATACATATAGACGTATATTCTTCACATTTCCCCCAATTTGCCTATATAAATACATTTTCCCCACATTTTGCTCTAGTTTTCCTATATAAATACATTTTCCCCACATTTTTATATACTTTGCGTTTATAAAAACATTTTCCGCACATTTTTCTCTACTGTTTAAAATATAAATAAATATAATTGTTCCCTACATTTCCCTGTATTTTTGATTTGCATTTTCTATATGCTACATCTGTATTTATCAGTCTCTTCATATTTTGTGTGCTTTCTCCAGGTTTCTCCTTGGCCTTATCGCTTTCTCCATGTTTCTTCCCCTTTGTATCACTTACCCCTCATCTTTATTGTTTTAAGGGTATGTGTTTTTTTTTAAATATTGCGCTTTATGTTTGTTTCTGCTATTTTCTGCTATTTTCTGAAATTCTCTGGTTTTCTTGTTATCATTGTTACCCACATTTATCTCTATTTTTGTCTCAATATATTCTGTAATATCTTCCTTTCTTAATATTTATTTTATTTTCTCCATATTTCCCCCCATCTTTTGGCTTTATATGTTTCTCCATACTTTCCCGTTTTTTTCCGTACGTGTTTTTCTACATTTGTGCCTTTCTTCTTACAATTGTTTCCCTCATATATCCCCTTCTTTTTGCGTTGCATCTATTTTTTCCATATTTCGCTCTCTATCTTTGCATTTGCCCACTTTTTCTCTTTCCTTCCTCACTGATTTTTTTTAAAAAGCAACGAGTTCTCCCTCATGAATTTTTTAGTTTGTCAATACGTACGTATGGAATGGGAATGGTAAAGCTTTCAAATATAGGGAAAGTTCCTATATAAACGTCATTTCAAATTGGTATTCTACATGTTTCTACGTCAACTATGTTATATTGATGGCAGGAGGAGCTTGCATGCTTTTAAAAAGCTCAGCCTGTATTTCTTCTGTACAATTTCACAGTGTACTATGTGTATATGGATTTTCTCCATATGAACCATATTGTCTCTCTAACTTTGTAAGTATCCCGGCATCTGTGTGAAGTTATATTTCTGCTCCTGTGACTACGTGCCGCTAATCTCATGCATTCATCCTATCTCCTATTTACTGTTGAATACACAAAAAAACTCTTATATATTTCTCTTCACCATTTCTCTGTGGTAATTCTCTGGTGCGACTATTATTTGTTGGCAGACACAAAACGTAATAGGAAAGATTTTGGGCTAGAAAAGGTTTTTTTTTTTGACGACAGAGAAGAGGGAAATATGCAACACTTTGTTCTCTTTTGAAGAGATTTTTTTTATCCTCCCCTTTATATCCCTCTTTTGCTCCCTGTATTTCCATTATTGTGAAAGATCGATAAGACGTGGAAGTAGCTACTGTTCATTTGAATGGGAGTGTCTATACTTTTTTGTGTTTGCAACCAAAGCTCTGAATTAATATTTCCGTTTACATAGAAAAACCTGTAGAGAAGAAGCTTTTTTCCAATTCTTCTCATTCCAATTCCCTTTTTTTGTCCTTTCTTTTGTTTTTCTATAGTCCTTTGGTTTTTGATGTACAAATTGGTATGCTTGTTTCCATCCTCACAAATTCTATGGTGATTGTGTTCTCCCGTGTTTTTGTTTGGGGACATATTTGGAGACACAAAAAAAGTTTGGAGGGGGAGAATGGAAGAATGGAAGAGTTTCTCTTCTTGCGGCTTTTCCTTTAGATTTTTAGCTATTGGTTCGTGGTGGACCTTTTTTTTACTTGGTAAGAGAAATCCCGTTACCTGTATTGACTTGGTGGATTCCTATTTCCGCTCCTTTTTTTTGGCTTGTAGGACATAGTTCCCCCTTGAAACCTATTGTATGTCCTTTCTGTTGTTGTCCCAGTCCCTTTTGTTGTGGTGGTAATATCATTATTATTATTGGTTTATTTCTTTTTCGACCTTTATTCTCTTTCTTCCCCTCTTCCCCGGAGTTTCTCCTTTGTCTTTATACCTATTGGCTTCCTGCTAATTTGAGAAAGTGGCTTGGAATCATCTTATTTTATTCTTTCCACGATTTACCCACAAGATATTTCATGGTATGAACACTTTAAATAGAATCCTGTTCCTGTTGAAATTTCAACATGTAGCTAATTCCATTTAATAATACCAGTCTTTTGTCTTGTATGTTTTGTTTCGCCCCAAAAAATATTATTTTGAGTGATTTCCAAAGCCCAAAACTGTCGTAATTCCTTAACTTCCTGCTCTTTTGAGGGAAATTGATAACTGAAGGGGAGAAAATGGAGGAAGGGGAAGAATAGAGGGCCTTAGGCCATGGAATTACACCTATATGATTCCAATAATGTTTTCTCTCCCCTCTAAACATACCATAACTTTCCCCACAATATCTTCCTCTGATGCATGGGGTTAGAATGGGAGTAAACGGGGGAAAAAGGATATGTTTTGGAACACACAAGTCCCATCGAATATTCTGGGTAGCACGTCCCTTCGAGGAACGGAGAATCGCGATCAGAATTAAAATTATCTTCCATAGAAAAAAGGAAAGGAGAAGAAGATACTTGAACTTGTCTCCTGAGGCTAAGGAAAGAATGTTGTGTTCCAGAAAATGAAATTGATAAAACAAAACGAACACACACAAGCAAGCGGGCATTACCCATAATAATAAAATTACAGCGACTACCACAAGGAAAGAAAAAAAACTTTCCTTTTGGTCCCACCAAAAAAAAAATTTTCTGGTGGAGATAGAAAAGAACGTGTAGCCGGACTATAAAAAAGCACAAGGGGAAGGAATTCAAGATTTTTAACACGTAATTAAGTCTCGCAGGTACAACTTGAAGATGATGGTGGTGGGGCAGTAAATGCAGGAAGGAAATGAGAGTGCCAAGTGATTTCTCGGTGAGAGTTATTCTAACCTTGTACTAGTGGTTTTCAAAGGGAGTATTGAGAAAGAAAAGATCTCGAGTACTTGCACTTGAAAAAAGAGAGGGGGAAATGAAAGAGGATAAAAATAGATTTTATGAGGGTGAGAGTGACGGAGAAATAGGGCGAGAGAGAGCGTGTGAGGATGGAGAAAGGAAAGGAGAAATGAAGATGTGCCTTTGGCTTCTCTTTCATGAACACTCACACAATCACATCCAAAAGGACTCCATTCTATTGCTTTTTCTCATCTTCCTGTTTTTTTCTGAAAATTACTTTGGCTCCTTCATGGAAGTCACACTTATCTGTTCGCCCAGGCACTTTCACTCTCTTTCATTCCCTTTCACACATGTGTCTCCCTTACACTTGTATCTTCTTTCTTCCTTTTTCTCTGTCTCACAGTTTGGTTTAGCTTATTTCTCTTCAGATATCTCTCATTTTCATGTACATGACCGATCTCTTTATTGTCTAATTTTTCTTAACTTTTTCATTCTCTTACTTTCTTCATTTTCTTGCAAATTGTCTCAGATTTTGCAAAACTTTGTCCCTAATTTGTTTTACTTTCCCCCTGAGTTTTTTACTTTCTCCATTTTTCTTTCTCCATGTTATTTTGTTTCTCTCCGAGTTTTGTACTTTCTCCATTTTGTTTTCTCTCCGAGTTTTGTACTTTCTCCATTTTGTTTTCTCTCC
>JAQGBT010006284.1:0-12797 GCA_034698585.1 Disparrhopalites patrizii
AGAAAGAGAGAGAAAGAGAGAGAAAGAGAGAGAAAGAGAGAGAGAAAGAGAGAGAAAGAAGATGAAGGGAAACATCTTCTTTTTCTTGATCTCATTACTATTCCATAGCCGTTAGAGTCCTGGAGAGAGAAAGTCTCATCATTATTAGGAGCCGCCTCGTAGTCAGCCTTGATGCTTTCCCCCTGCAGTTGTGTATAAGTAATGATAAGTGCGAAAAGCATGAACAGTGGGTGTGAAACTAATCGTACAACCACACACTCATACAAACACGTAAGACGGAGGAGGAGAAAGTATTATCATCATCTCCTTATTTTGGTTCCCCTTTTCTTCCTGGAGATCTTCGTTGAAAGTTCCCATTGAACATGGACACATCCGGGCTTTCTCTAGACGAATATTTGGTCTGGTATAAGCAAATTATCCTAGTTTTGTTTCCTTTACTAATTGTAAGTTTGATTTCATGTTTAAGGGTAACCCGTACACTATTACTGCTTTGAAAATGTGAAGAACTCAAACTGGATATTGATATATTGTTGAAACAGTTGGACAAATCTTAGCAATGGCGGCAAGGTTTTAAATTTTTTTTTACACTGTGTTCTTTTCAGGCGCATCTAATTTATGCATATGTACATACGTATATAATATAAATGTACAAGTGCAAGAATGAGTATTATTTTAATGAATAATTGCGATGAGTGTTATTTTAATGAATAATTGCGATGAGTATTATTTTAATAAATAATAATAATTGTAATAATTTTAATGATCGATATTCATGTGATCATTTATAATGGAAATACTGGCGAATGTCCTGTCTGTATTTTTACGTGGATTGTTGTGAATTTAAATAAGATTAGAATTATAAATACCGCTGAGTCGGTCTGAAACGGTTCCCTATGAATCAGTAGATTGTCCCCATTATAGGAAAAGGCCCTTATACAGAATCAAGGTATGACATCAAAATCGGTATCCAAAATCAAATCGGTATTAGATTAATATTTTTCATTATCCGACTTAGTATATTATTTTGGCATAAAAATATTTTAATTGGAGTTTATAATTACAACATACATTCGAAATTCAAATTTGTATTCAAAAGTTGACATGTTGGATTCCGGTACTTTATTGGTATCCGAAAATTCCTTGATTTTCTTGCTAATTCCCGCCTTCGAGCAAGTTTTTTTTTTGCAAAATCAAGGTATTGTAACGATGATTTTTTCAATTGGCAGTAATATAACTATTTCGTTCGTAAAAGCATCAAATTTTGCAAAATTAGAGTTGTGGAGACAATTTAGAAATTTGTTCTTGATTTCACTTTTATTTTAATCTACAAATTATACCAGATTGCATTACAAATAAACTTTTAAAAGTATTCGAAACGTATTTGCATACGTATGTATTCATATGTCGGAGTATTTTAATAAAATTGTATTAGAATTAGAATTTATATGTTAGATATCCAAAATTTAAATTTGTATTCATAATTACGAAAAACACGTATTCTAATTCGAACTTTAATCCATATCTTTTTGAATGTCATTCCTTGTAGAGACAGATAGATTATATCAATAGTTGGAGAAAGTTTCTAAAAAAGAATAAAAATTCTGAGTCACCACATCAGAATTAAGGGCTGAAAAAGAAAAACCGTCCCTAATAAGGCTGCAAATTCTTAAAAATCTTGGTAAATCCCAGACCACTTAAAATATTTAGTGATATGCCAATAACCAATCCAATTAATTTACAGTGCTGCCATTCTCCCGTCAAATCCGAAGTTCATTCCCAGGACAAAAGTAAATAAATTCTTCGGGGGCGAAAAACCTTTATTTTTGTGAGGCTCCCCCAACAAAATAAAAATGCATTTCCTCCCCCACCCACACACTTGTGTATGCATGGAGGCTCTCCCTCCTTTTTCCTTCAGTCAGAATTGCCCTCGTCATGTAAACGATCCCATATAATCTAATGCATGGGGAGGAGGCGGGGAGGGAAGGGAAAAGTGTAAGTAAACACCAACTATGCGGGTTCTTCTTTATCTCTCTTCCCCTTTCACTGACGATCTACAAATGTGGCACAAGACTCTCCTACGTATATACTTTTATGTATGCATTCCCATGGAAATGACACGGTGAGAGACAAACTTGTCCAAACAGTCGGAGTCAGAGGAGACAGAGAGAGAGAGAGAGAGAGAGAGACAGAGACAGATAGAGAGGGAGAGAGGAAGAGAAAAAAACCTTCCCCTCCATGTAATTTGACGGGAGGAGAAGAAAATAAATAATAATGTGTATGTCTTCACTTTATTTCAAGCTTTTTTCTTTCTCCCCTTTTCCCCCCTTTTCATCCCTTTCAATGAACTTTGTCTATATTCGATTGTGTGGGAAGGCTCGGGGAGAAGAGGGGAAAGAAAGTGACAAGGGAAGATTTCAGGGAGAGAAAGGCTGATTTTTTTTTAGAGAAACAGCGGATTTAAGATATGCAGATAGAACACA
The DNA here is from genome assembly GCA_034698585.1 of Disparrhopalites patrizii. Taxonomy (NCBI): domain Eukaryota; kingdom Metazoa; phylum Arthropoda; class Collembola; order Symphypleona; family Sminthuridae; genus Disparrhopalites; species Disparrhopalites patrizii. The sequence continues at coordinate 2,481 of JAQGBT010006284.1, forward strand.
GAAGGAATAAAATAAGAAAAAATTAGATGCAAAAGAAACGTAGAGGTAGATTTGAGAGAGAAAACGGAAAGGAAAATCGAGGAGGGATGAGTCTACTTTTAGAGAGGAAATAGATATTTCAGACAGAAAATAGATTTCAGAGAGACACTGGAGTGATTTCAGAGAAAATATGTAGGTTTCAGGGAAAAGAGAGATTTCGGAGAAGCGAGGCTCTCTAGATTTTAGAGACGAGGCATTTTAGATTGAAGGTTTCAGAGAAAAAAGAGACAGATTTTAGAGAAAACACAGATAGATTTGTGAGACAAGAAGCAAATTTTATAGAGAAAGTAGGCAGCTTTTAGAGAGAAAAGAGGCGGATTTTTTAAAGAACAGAGACTGATTTTAGAGCGAAAAACGAGGCATATTTTGGGGAAAAGAGAGGCAGATTTGAGAGAGAAAGTTGGCAGCTTTTAGAAAGGAAAGAGGCAGATTTTAGAGAGAAAGCAGTCAGCGTTTAGAGAGAAAAGAGGCCGACTTAAGAGAGAAAGCAGTCAGAGTTTACAGAGAAAAGAGGCCGACTTTAGAGAGAAAGCAGGCAGATTTTAGAAAGGAAAGAGTCAGATTTTAGAGATAAAGCAGTCAGCTTTTAGAGAGAAAAGAGGCAGATTTTAGAGAGAGAAAAAAGGTCGATTTTACAGAAAAAAGAGGTCGACTGGAGAGAAAAAAGAGAGATTTGTGCAAAAAAGAGGCAGGTGTTCAGAGAAAGAAGGTAGTTTTGAGTGACAAGAGAGATTTCAGAGAACAGAGGAAGATTTGAAAGAGAAACGAGAAAGTTTAGAGAGAGAATAGAGGAAGGGTTGGGAGAGAACCAGGTGCAGATTTTCAGAAAGAACAGTGGCAGATTTGAGAGAGACACTAGATAAATTGGAGAGAAAACTGACAAATGTTTGAGAGACAAGAGACATATTTCAGAGACAAACGAACCACATGTCAGAAAGGAAAGAGACAGGTATTGGAGAGAGAACAGTAAAAGGAAAAAGAAGGATGCAGAGATTCCAAAAAGTATTGAGATACATTTCACCGATGAGTAAAGGAGGAATATTTATGAGACAAAAAGTGAAAGGAGAATAGAGAAAATAAAAATGGACAGAAAATTGAATTGAATGAAGAGACAGCGAATTGGAGCGGCACACCCTTTTTTTACTTCCTCTGCCGGGGTTAAGGTAAACCTCATATTTTTTATACTCTTTCAGGCTGGCGGAGAAAGTGACATTGCATTCCAATTTGTTCGAGACCGTTTAACTCAATATTTTTACAGTCACACACATACACACGTTCCCTTATAAACACTTGAGGAAGCTGACAAGTGGAGGAAAGGGGAAAAATAACATTTCTATTATTGATTTCCTTCTATCACAATAGCAACATACAATGTCAATAAAGATCCTTTTTTCTCCTCCTCCTTTTTTCTTCGTCTGCCGGCCAATTAATCATATGGAAGCAAAAGGGACCTATTTCTCCCCTTTTCGAACTCCCTCCCTTCCTCTTGGCGTATATTTTTAAAGCTTTTATGTAGAGGGGAGGAAAAGAAAAAGAAGAGGTAAATTCCAGGTTTTGTCAAGTTCCAGTGAAGAATGAGGAGATGAAGAAAAAGTGAGTTGGGTTAGATTTTTTTTTTCCTTCTAGATTTTTTTCTGAACGGCAAAAGGGCAAGGGGAGGAAGGTGGAGGATTTTTAACATGTAAAGCACGTGCCTTTTCCTCCTAAACTGCCACGATCCAAGTTCCATCACCCCCACAATTACACTAAGTTGGGTATTACTCCTGAGCAAACTTGGGCGATCTGTGATTCACATGCACAAGGAGAAAAAGCCATGGGAGAAAGAGAGAGGGAGAAATGGAGAAAGAGAGAGAGAGAGAGAGAGAGAGAACAAGGGATTTATATATACATGCATGAGGCCATACGTATGTGCTATAGAGGAGCAGAAGCGCGAGAAAGAAGAGAGAGAGACGTGGACTAAATTAAAAGAGGGGTTTTGACGAAAGCAAAAAGAGAAAGTTGCAGGATAAAATGTGGTAAAGAGCAGGGAAGAATGACAAGTTAAGGAAGAAAATGGATTTCGTTGGGGAAGAAAGCAGGAGAGAGAGAAAGAGAGAGAGCTTTCAAAAAGAGCCAAGTAAAAGTAAGGTGGAGATCGAGTGATACACAAAAGGAGACAATCAAAAAAAACTGAAAGTGATCTGACATTCAACGGAGAAAGTAATACGTGGAGCAAAAAAATGAATGGCATAAAAGAGAGCAAGGATTTAGAAATTGCATAGTCAACCGTTGCATGCAAGGTATCAACAGAGAGAGAGAAACATAAAGACAGAGAGGGAGAAATAGAGAGATAAACACAGAAAGAGAGGAAAAAACAGAAAAAAAGAGAGCTGGAAAGAGAGAAAAACAGAAAAAAAGAGAGCTGGAAAGAGAGAAAAAAAGAGAAAGAGACAGAAAAAGAGTAATTGTAATATGTAATGAGAAAGAGATGGCAAATAACTTTACGTTACCACGGAGGAGAAAGAGAAAGCAAGAAAAAAAGACACAAAACGATAATTATAGAATGATAAAAGAGAAAGACAGAAGAAAAAGGAACACTAAAAAGACGAGGGAGAACAAGAAATTGAGCGAGAAATACGGGAAAGAGTGAACAAAATGGAAAAAGAGAAACAAGAACGAGAATGAAAGGAAAACAAAAATAAAGAAGGATAACGCAATGAAATAAATTTAGAAAAGACAAAGAGGAGAAATTAGAGATAAATAAGAAAAACAGTAGGGAAATTGAGAGGGAAGCTGGAAAAAAATCAAAGAACTGGAACCATATGGCAAAGAAGATAAATAGAGAATAAATAAAATAAATTCATGAACAAAAAAGAACGAGAGGAAATAAAATAAATTCATGCACAAAAAATAACGAGAAGAAAAATGGGAAGGAAGAACGAAACGGAGGGACAAGCCATAGCAGGCAGATGCATACGAAAATATGTAGAGGCTGAAAAAAACACCGAAGGACAGATATATTCGTAAACGGGAAAATACCAATGGAGAGAAGAAAATTGAAATTGGAAAGAGAAAGAAACGCCGAAGGAGAAATATTGAAAGGGAAAGTTATAGAAGAAAAGAAAGGGGATGATGGAAAGGAAAATCAAAGGTATGAGAAGAGCAAAAGAGAAATTTCAGAATGGAAAAAGAAATAAAAACTGCTGAAAATGGGGCTGAAAATGGGAGAACAAATTCGGAAAAAAAGATGAAAGGGTGGGGATGCAAAGAGGGAAGACAAGCGAGAAAGCCAGAAAAAGGGACGAAAAGAGACAGAAAATGCGAGAAACAAAATCCCGGAGGACATTGAAAGAAAATATACCGGAGAGCTGGACTGTATTTCAAAAGTCAAAAGCCCTTTCTTTCCCGCCCATCTTAAAAAAGAGTGAAGAATAGGTAGAAGAAGAACTTGTGTGGGAGGGAGAGGGAAAAAGTGTTTGATAAAAAGTTAGCATGAGAGTCGTTATCTCCTCCATTTTGTACCCATCGGACGCTCAAAAGGTAGATTTTTACCCTTCCGTATACATTTTCTCTTCTTCTTTCCCCCCCAAAAAGGATTAAAACGAGGAAGAAAGCCGTCCAAGAGTGCATACACAGAAGCTTTTTTGGCATTTGCTGTACCCACAACGGAGGACAAAAGGGGAGGTGTAGGACAAAAGATTAAGACAGAGAGAGAGAGAGAGAGAAAGCGCATCAGCAAGTTCCCTCAATTTCCTCCGTCTCAATGTCTCCTTGTGGAAAAAGACTCTTGTCTCTCATCTTTCCCTTTCAGCTTTTAATTACCATGAAATCGCATTTAATGCGCTTGAATTATGGCTCTTCCACGGGTCTTGAGTGTCATGTCTTTCCCTTTCCCCCGTCTTTATTTTCATACTCTCACAAGAGAATCCTGGATAGTCGCTTTTATTTGATATTTGCATCGCCTTTCATTGTGGGGGGTACCGGACAACCGAGGAAACAGTTTGCAACTGGCGGGAATCATATGTTTGCATTTTGTTTTAATTTTAGCATATTTTGTATGGATTTACGTTTACTTACATGGATTTTGCCGCATGTTTTCTATGATTTTGTACATTTTCTATGTACATTTCACTACTTTTTGTTATTACGTACCTATTATTTGTTATAAATTTTTTGTACGTGTTTTAAATATGTATACACAAATTTCAGCTGATTTCGCTATATTTTAAATATGTCGGCGCATTTTTTAAATATTTGGAAACATACCTACTATCCTAAATACTTTGCGTTCTATTTTAAATATTTTGGTGCATTTTTGGAATATTTTAAATATTTTGGTGCATTTTTGGAATATTTTAAATATTTGTAGGCCTTTTGGGAATGTTTTGGAATATCTTTCAAATATTTTAGGGCATCTTTAAGATATTTTGGAGCAACTTTAAAATATTTTGGACCATTTTGGAGGTGTTATGGAATACCTTGTAAATATTTTGTTGCGTTCTATGTTAAATATTTTGGGGCTTTTTTGGAATGTTTTAAATATGTTTGGACCTTGCGAGAATGTTAAAGAACATCTTTCAAATATTTTAGGTTTTTTTTAAATATATTTTGGAGCAACTTTAAATTTTTTGGAGCATTTTGGGAGTCTTTTTTTGAGCGTCTTTAAAATATTTTGGGACATTTTCGGAATATTTTGGAACATTCTGAAAATATTTGATCGCATTTTTGAAATATTTTATGCGTTTTTAAATAACTGGTAAAGTTTAGACTATTTTGGAGCAACTTTAAAACGTTTTGGAGCTTTTTGGGGATAATTTGAAGCCGTTTGAAAATATTTTGGGGCATTTTCGGAATATTTTGGAATGCCTTTAAAATATTTTTCAAATATTTTGGAGCAACTTTAAAATGTCTTTGAGCTTTTTGGGAATGATTTGCGCTGCCTATAAAATATTTTGGAGCACTTTCGGAATATTTTGGAACATTTTAAAAATATTGGAGGGCATTTTTGAAACACTTTCCGTCATATTTACATAAATTGGTAAAGTTTGCAAATGTTTCGTGTATAAACTATGTAATTTTAATATTTTGTAACATTTTTGGCATACTCCGCCGTGCTTTTGGTAAAAATGATTTTTTATCCCGCAAAATAATTATGATAACAAAAAGATGTTCCTGGTGTAAGCGTCCCGAGGCGCTTTTCCAAAAGCAGGTGCAAATAAACCCTGCGTGGCCTTCTCAAGGAGATGCACCCCAGTCGAGAGTGTAATTTATTGAATCCCACGCATTCAACGAGTCACCCGTGCAAATATCAAATATGTACCGACTACAAACCCTTGTACAGTCGAGTCTCTGTATAACAACTCTGAAGGGAAGAGAATAAATATTGTAGCAGAGAAAAGTTGTTATATAGAACATTAAATATGCATCTTACATGTACGAAGGACTGGAAAAATAATGTTGTTATAGAGAATTATAAAGAGTTGTTATAAAGAGACTTTTTACAGAGAGACTCCACTGTAATTCTCCATCCCTCCCACTCTAATTATTAAAAAAAAACGTCCATTTATTAACCCATCCGTGCACCTTTAGCTAGCATAATTCTACCAAAAAAACTGTGTTTACCCACAAAGCCCATGTTGATGGCCTGTCAAACAATTGGATGCACTTCCAAATAAGCTTTTCCAATGGTTCATCAGTCAAGACAAAAAAAAAAAATCTCCCGTTTTTATTTACACCCAACGTGTAGAACACACTTCAAAAAAAAAATCAGAAATGGTTATACAAGCAAAAGAGAAATCCCTTTTTATTTGCCTTCCAAACCCCTTCAAAAAAAAGACCGTGAGGCTCTAATTAACGCATGATAATTGCATTTAAGACGGTGTGAAAAGCAGGGTACATCCATGGCTGTGTATGTACATGGGAAAGGGGAAAAAAGTTAAATAACTGTTAAATTGGAAAAGATGCTTGTTCTTGTCATCATTATTGCATTAGGAGATGTTATGGGCCATAAAAAAAGGAGACAGGCTCAAATGAAAAAATATGGAACGATAGCTATATGTATCTTTTTTTTGGTGGCACATGCTTTTATATGTATATGTATGGTTATATACTAACATGAGTGAGGGGAGAAGCTCTGTAACTGGCAATTGAATCGAGTCTGGGAAGATTCTTGAGTCAAAAGGAAAACAGAAGACTTGACAGACGCAGGCGAGTCATCATATGGAGGCCTCTCGGCAGGCTGAAGGAGAAATAGAGAGCGATAAAAAGAGCTTCGGAAGAGAGAAACAAATGAGGAAAAAGGAAAATAGAAGGACACACAAATATCCAAAATATGCTAGAATACTCTTTGACTGTACTAAAGAAAGGATTGCAAAGGGCAAACGAGGCAGAAGAGGACAGTGACAGAGCAGAATCTTCAAGTTAGAAGTCAAATATTGGTTTAAAAATCTCACAACAAAGACTGATAAGAGCTATTTTAATATTCTAAACTATTTTAATAGCTTAAAAATTGTACCTCGTGCTTTGCTTTATTGTTTATTTGTATAAGCGCAATTGACAATTTCCGTCGTTTTAATTAGTTAAAATTAAATTAAAAAAAAAATTTAATTAATTATTCCAATGAAAGTTAATTAAAAAAGAAGAATCTATCATAAAATGTTAATATTTCAAATAATTTACTGATAAATATTATTTTAGCTTAACCGTTTAAATTTTTACGTTATATAAATTGTAAAAAAGTCAAGGAAGTTTAGCTTAAATCTTATGGAAAAGAAAAGACTGGACGCTTTATTTTTGTACAAACGTCATGACCTTACCTTTATGCCCATGTTATATTTCCCAGTTTTTTGGTAAGATAGAATTACATTAAGGGCACGTACAATGGTATAATGTAGAAGATATTAAAAATTGACGTAATTCTTGGCACTTAATATCAATCACATGCCAAAGCGATAGTGATCGCTGCAAAGTTCACTTTTCAGCATGCATTTTGACAGGTTTGTCTTGTTATATGAGCATGTTGATGCAAATGAGTAGGCCATCGGCCGGTGGTCAATCAAATATGCATCTAATGGGATTTAACCAAGCGATTTACTTTTATTTGAGCTTATAACGACTCCTAAAATCCGGTAATTGGTGGAATAAAATTATATCATATTTAATGTAATAACTACCAGTCCATACCAATATCATAATTACACGTCATCCAATGTCAGATCCGCAGTTTATCCAGCGTTTAGAGAACGGACAACGTGGCAATCAAACCAGATATGATATGATTATTAAAAGCAGGCAACTCTGTCTACAACGGGTTTTCTTATAGCGGTTCTCTGATTATTAGTCTTACTATGATGATAGCAAAAATAGCTTTCTCCAGTATTTTTAACATATAGGGATTTCGGTTGCCTATAGGCGAGTACGATGCTTTCCGCAATCGCAGGAAAATCTTTCTCATTTATGAGGATCCACTATGGGTAGAGTCTACTGTAATACAACTAAATAAAATGTCTAGATCAGAAAATAGTCGACTCTCTGTACAACGGTACCCTTTAATTCAGCTTTCCCCTTTTATAACAAAAACCGTTGTAGAGAATAGAAATTTCCATGTTCACTATTCCAGAGAGTATTATAAGGAAAAGAGAGAAAACTAGACGACAGAAAGAGGAAAAGAAAGAGAAAAAAGAGAGAGGAAAGAAAGAGGAAGAAAGAGAGTACATAAAAAGTAGAAAAGCAAAAGTAGAGAGAGAAAAAGACGGAGAAAGAAAGACAGAGATGACAAGAAAAACAGTAGGAAGAAAAACAGAAAGAGAGGAAACGAGAGAGACAGAGAGAGACAACAGGAGAGGAAGAGAGAGAGAAAGTAAGGAAGAAGAGAGAAATAACAAGAAAGTAAGGAAGAAGAGAGAAATAACAAGAAAGTAAGGAAAAAGAAAGAGAGAAATAACAAGAAAGTAAGGGAAAAGAAAGAGAGAAATAACAAGAAAGTAAGGGAAAAGAAAGAGAGATTACAAGAAAGAAACAAACAGGGAAAAAAGAAAAAAAGAGGGAAAGAGAGAGAAAGAGAGTGACAGCAAGGGAGCGAGAAGGAGAGAGTGATAGAATGAAAGAGACAGATAAAGAGAGAAACAAGAGAGAGAGAATGAAAGAGACAGCAAGAGTGACAGAGAGAAGAAGAGAGAGAAAGAGACAAAAGGAAAGAGAGGTGCAAGAAGAGTGAAAGAAGGAGAGACAGAGAGGGGGAAAGCCGCAGGAAAACAGGAAGTAAGGAGATAAAGACGGAGATACACAAAGAATATGTAGTGGGTGCTGGTCTTAAATAGACATTGAAGGCGAGTAAATAAGGAGACGAAATGAGCAGATGGATTTACACTGTTTTATGATCTACAAGAGAGACTTCCCAGTCGTTACTCACAGTGTTTCCAGGCCATCCATGTACGTACATGTGTATGTACGAATGATCATAAAGAGTTATGCACGCGGCAGTAAAGAACCTTTCGACAGAAGCTTACAAAGCAAGACTCTGTCAAGGATTTCACATCATGGGAGTATTTTTAGACTTAAATCTCTCTCTCTCTCTCTCTCTCTCTCTCTCTTTCATGCTCTCGCCTATCTGCTCTCCTTAAAGAAAGTACAAGTATTTTTTTGGAGGGAATATGGAAATCACAGTTTGCCAACATCGTGAAAAGACCGAAAGAGAGAGAGAGAGCGGGAGAGAGAGAGAGTTATATAATGCGGGGAGTAACCTGAAGTCAAACGGGAGACATTATCGTAAGAGAAGAAGTTCAGGAATCTCCTCGTCCCCTCTCATTTCCCTTTGTATTCCCTCCGATCTATTTATCTCCCTCTTTCTCTCGACTTCCTCGTGCCTATTTGAAGTTTTATACCCACATTTTATTCTCGTCTCCCATCATTATCATCGGATCTTTTAAAGAGTCTAAACAGATCTTTGTCATTTATATGGTTTGGGTTCACACTCGTACACGCGCTAATCCTGTTCGAAGGACCATTATTTTGCCCCTAAAAAAAACTGTGGCTATTCTTAAGGCTTTTGTGGTAGTGACAATATTGACAAAGATTTCCCGAGAAAGGATGCAAAAGGAAAAAAATTAAACATTTAATAAACATTTTAAAAGGAGCCAAAATTGGGCGGAAATTATTTTCTAAAACAATCTCCAGTTTTGATTGCCATTTTCGACGGGATTCAAAATTCGTTTATTAAAAGTGAAGAACGGGAATTGTGCCATTAGTTTTGCATATAGAAGCCATATAAGCTTGTGTCTCTGTGTATTTATTGAATAGGGTGTGTGTGCAAGATAATTTTCTTCCCATTTCGTAGTGAGTGCCTCGGATGGATTTTTTGCCCAATGAAAGGTGGCAGGTTAAATGAGCGGGGTTTTTCCCTCCTTCTGTGCTGGGGGAAAATAATTAAATCCACGTGTGCAAATCAAATGAGTCGTGTGCTAATTCCGGGGAGGAAGTGCGGACGTGCGATTTGGTGGGGTGTCGTTGGGAAATGAGGGAGTTGTTTGCGAAAGAAGAAAATATATTATTATTGCCCACACCTCTGTGAAGATAGGGGTAAATCATGAAGGAATGGGCGAGATGGAGGAAGGTTTTTTTAAATGGAGTCACGAGAAGGAAATGAGGAGGTGCTCTTCCCAGTCCCGACTGCACTTCCATGCTCTTGAATAAATTGAGAAAAATACTATGGCTTTGCCTTTTCTCTCTCAAAAATTACCTTGCCTTTTCCTTTCTTTTGGGTAATCTCTCTGGCCTCTATTTCTCATATGGATTTTTTTGTACTTCCTTTTTTCTTCGTCTCTTTTCCCTCTAAATTTCTTTATCCCTCTAAATTTCTTTATCCCTCTAAATTTCTTTTCCTCTTCTAGTTTCTCATCTCAATTGTTTTGTTTCTTTTCTATTCTCTGTCTCTCACATTTTTATTCTCTTTACGCTTCTGCTTGTTTTTTTTTACACTGTCTCTCTATTAGTCCTGTCAATAATCGTCTCTCCGTCTTTCTTTATTGTTATATCGCAAGTTGAATAGAGAACTGTAAATTTCTGTCTCTCGCTCTTACTCTCTTTCCTTGTCTCTAGATTTCTTTCTCTGCTTTTGTCTCTCTCGTTCATTCTCTTTGTCATTTTATCTCTCTATTTCATCGTTTCTCTCTCTTACTCTCTTTTAATTTCTCTTTCCTTAATCTCCTTTTCTCTCTTTTGATCCCTATTTCTCTCTGTTTATCTCTCTTTTGATCTCTATTTCTCTCTCTTCTGATCTCTATTTCTCTCTGTTTATCTCTC
>JAQGBT010006285.1:0-12796 GCA_034698585.1 Disparrhopalites patrizii
ATAACGGGCACATCTTAATCGTCTTCCAGGGTTTCTTACCACGGGCGATGGTGTCATCGACTCCAATCTGGGCATGAAGGACATGATTTTGGCCTTGGAATGGGTGCGAGACAACATCAAGTACTTCGGCGGTGACAAGGACAAAGTGACCATATTTGGGGAGTCCGCCGGAGGTGCAGCCGTGGGCCTTTTGGTATTATCACCAATGAGCAAAGGTTACACTTAATATAATCTATAATACGGATAATTAGTTACTCGTATTTACAATTACTTGCAACTTGCAATTACGATGTCACCTCACGCGACACATATGCAATGAGTGACCTGTGTGATTGTACGAGACAATTATTTCCAGGGCTTTTTCGAACCGCCATCGCCCACAGTGGGTCGTCCATGATTCCTTGCGGCTACGAAGGGAAACCCATGGAAACATTTGAAAGGTTCGCTGCGGCTATAAACTGTTCGGCTCCTACCAGTCAAGAATCTGTGGATTGTCTGAAAACCAAACCCTTTCCGGAAATTGCGGAGATATCCTCGCAAACTGTGATTCGTTTTTATTATTATTCTACGACAGTGACCGCGGAGATACTATAGATTTTAAATCCGTTTTTGTCATACACATAAATGAAAGCAATTGTGCCAAAAGAGTGCACATTTAAGCAACATGAGAGGTAATTATTTTCACAGAAATGGACAGTGAAGCTCCTTCATCCCACTTTCCCTGCGGTGGAACGTGCCCCAAACCTCCCGCGGAAATCCCCCATATTTCTCCCTGACTTCCCCAGAAGAATGTACAAGGAAGGGAATTTCAACAAGATTCCATTAATTATTGGTGTTGTGGAAGATGAAGGGGCAAGCTTCGTAATGTGTGAGCATTAAAAAAAAATTCTCCAATAATCGCATGTAATTAGTGTTCACCATTCACAAACATATTTGTAATTAATGTACTCTTGGTACCTGTTTGTGAGTAGTAATGGCTGAGGATGAAGATGTTTTTCACGAAATGAACTACCAGTGGGTTCCAGTTGCTGGCTACGCCCTGGCTTTGGATGACCGGAATATTTCGCAGACGAATATAAACCTTGGGCTGAGAAAAATTCGAGAGTTGTACCTCGGCTTCGATGATTTGATCATGGGGAGTTCGAATCATGCCCAAGCTTTGGTTAACCTTGTTTCGGATGCTTGGTTCACGGCCAGCCTGGACTTCACCATTCGGCATCACAGTCGATATGCCCCAGTGTACCCCTACATTTTTACCAAGAAAGGTGGTTTGCAAATTGCTGACATCGCCATAGGACCTTTGTTAAATAAATCCGGTAAAATACTTGCCTATGGAATTAATCCGTTATTCCCTGCAAGAAACATCCTCAAGATGCAAATATGTAATTCGTTATAAGCTAATTATATGCTTTTAATTTCTACAATTGACAAGTCATTTTGGTTTTGAAGTTGTTTCGCACGGAGAAGAGCTGCCCTACCTCTTCATGAAAGGGACGGTGACGTCGGCGGAAGACAAGATCTTTGCGGACCGCTTTCTTTCCTTGTGGGTGTCATTTGCTAGAGACATGTAAGTTGAGCAAGAATACATTTTTACAAAATCCAGAGATTTCTGTAGCATTTAATCATTTACCGTTCCCTACATTTTGTATACAAAATACAAATTGCGTCGTCGAGCCTTCTGAAATCGTTGCGTAAAAAACTTTTTACGTGTTATTATTGAATGCTGACGGTCTTAAATCTTTTAAGAGTAGATGGATTTAATTATGCCGTGCTCACTTCTTGAAGTGGTACTATTCATCCCAATGTGTTAGTGCGGATGACAAACAATCAGATACCTATTATTCATTTCCGTTGAAAATGTCTCGTGATCAGGAAACCAACTGCCACTTGGGGATCCTCAGCGACGTGGCCTTCAGCAGAAACAGGGACTTTTGATTACTTCTACTACATCCTGGACGACGACACGTCTTTGATGCTCAATCCCTTCAAAGCCCGGGTTCAATTGCGTAACGAGCTGGATGAGCACGAGTGGAAGGACTATACAGATGATTAAAATGAAAATATGACGTACCTACTAAAAAGTCACATGATAATGATGATGTACTTGCTATTTTGCAAATGACAGCCGTCATACTAATACTTGCAAGCAATTGCGAATTTTTTTGTTATTCAGAAGTGATTTAATCCTGGATAAAGTATTAGTAATAAAGTATTAGTAACATAGGTTTAGACTGTTGATACTATAGTATTGTATTTGATTCATTAAGCATAGTCTTCTGTTTTGATGACATCTCTAAATTAACCAACACGTCTCTCAATTGGCGGTCACCCTCTGCAAAAATCCTCGCTGTCACCGAAACCTCCCCCTTGAACTTCGTCTATAATTATGGGAGCAGCTGGAACTCTTGAATGCCTATTATTTTTAACTTTGTCACAACTAAACAGTCAATAAAATGGTTTGAAGTAGTGTATAAATAATTTGGTTCCAAGTGTAGCCATTATTATATGGCACATATCTTCATACGTATTTGGCTACGTATGTATGTAGTGCAATGTCCAATTTGAACTTGTCCCACTAAATGCCACTGTTCCTGACAATTGTCAACCTTTGGCACGAAGAAGGAACAGTAAAAGAAATTGCTCGTAGCTTTAGACCCCACAGTATTTTGGCAGGCTTGGTGGCATGATGGTAAACGCTTGGCGGTCGGACAAAACACCAAGTAAATTGTTGACAACCGCCTGGAAAAACAAAAAAAAACCGTCGTTTGAAGAACAATTGGAGGAAATTAGCCTTAACGAGTTACATCCTGGAAAGCAAGCGGAGCTTCGCCCTTTCGTAATACCCACATGCTCTCATTAGAATCAATTACTATTAAATTCACATTCGCTAGAGAGAGCCAAAAAAAACTGCACAAAAAATTAAATCTGCAGCGTTTATTATGTCAACTCCCGCCACCGTCAGCGTCTCATTCGTTGGAAATTGCGCAAGCGAACAATACCATTGGCCTTTTCTCTCTCTCTCTCCCTCCCATCAAATTGCATTTGGTGCACTAATAAACCAAGTAAGTACAAGTTAACTTTCTCCATATTTTTAGCTCGACTCAATTTTCGTCACATGGATTTCTTGGAAGAGAGCATTGGTCATCTAATCATCTCCTCTACGAAAACGTCTATAGGTGAGGTATCATTATTCTCCTGAAAAAAGAGTTTCAAAACCAGGATGGTGCTGCGGCTGCTCACGGTTCTTATTCAGCTCGGGCTTCTGACCTTCCTCCTCCCTTTCCCCATGTGGGAACGGTCCTTGGTGGAGGGCAAAGTGGTCTTCATGCCCCGGAGGAGGATTGAGTACAGCTCTGGATACAATCATGGTTCCGGCATGATGAAGTCCTTCACGATGATGCGAGAAGATCCCAGGTCAATCTACCGGAAAACCTACCGTCGCGGAGGTAAATTTGACGAGCCACTTCTTTCCTCCAGCACGGAGAGATGGTCCCAAGGCTTCAAGGACGTGTCCGACTGGAATCAAGGTCAACAGGATTACAACCAGGACTCTGAGGATGTCTCTTACATGATGAGTGAGGAAGTTCAGAAATATCCAGAGCCACCCACGAGCAGTAGTAGCAGCGGAAGTATTCAGCCAATTCCGGAGGTTCCAGCTCATCAGAGCGACGCTGATGGGACAGCTCGGGGCTCACGCCGACGTTATTTGTTAGCACAACTGCCAGAGTTTCCGGAAACACCGACGGAGAGGCCGACCACGACGACGACGCCCCGAGTGATTTCGACAACTCCAACAGTGGATGATTTGATCCAAAGTATTCAAGGCTATTCCCACACAACGCCTCCGGCACCTCCCATGGCTTGGGCTCCCACCGTCAGATCTGAGCGGGCCTTCCGGAAGAGCTGTGGAATGCGATGTGGCCTGTGGTAGCCCTTGCATTCTCCTGTATAAATACTGTAATATACAAATATAATGCTCACTAATCAATGGTCTTTTGCTTTTAATATTATAATAATTTTCTAACGTGCCCACATTACATAATTTATGTTCACACAGCCGTAGTTTACCTATGTTATATGCAATTTAAATATAAAGGTCTTCTCTCGGAGACGTGTTCCAACAAAGACTTTTATTTTAGTAGCTTTGAATCTGCCTGTCAACATATTTTTAACTTGCAAGTTATTGTTTCAACATTCATTCTTTGTGTGATGACTGCGTGAACAAAGAGAGTACAAAAATATAATTTGCTTTACGTTTAATCTCATTTGCAGTAATAATTCATTAAATCGTATCAATTTAAGATCAGCATATTTTCAGTGTTAATTACATCTTGATTACCTGCAAAGAATATTTACCTGGATTTTATTGGTAGTGCATACAAAATATAAATAACAGGTAGCATGTCATCCTGAACGGCACTTGTTCCCGATAAAATAGTGGAATGGGGCAATCTGGAAAGTACAGTCATCGAAATTTTGTCAGAATTACATCTTCAAATTCTTCAATAATTAACTATAGCTATATATGCATCTAAACAACAGGAAATCCAAAATTCCGAAAATTTTAACAAAGGAAATATACCCGACGCTCCATTACATTGACATGCATTCATGTCCTCGAGCTGCTATTACTGCCATGAGTGGTCATTCTCTTATTAATAAAACACTACCCTGTGTGCACAAGAAATTAGTCATTATTTTGGGAGTAAAAGTACACTTTTGAGCAAAATTCTATTCCTGTTGTGTGACTGCATTTTGTAAAAAGGACAAATTACTTTCGCCTACTTCCGTTTTTTCTAGGTCCGGGAAATTTTTAACGAGTTCTTTTCACAGTTCGCAGTTTCATTGTATGTTATGTCCAGTCATTGTTGTGAACAAAGATGACAATTATATATTTATAATTTTCCCAGTGCCTGATGTTGACGACATATTACACCCAAGTTATAGGTTCACAGGACTCTCATTTTTATCCAATTCGTAGCTTATCTGATCTTGCCACAAATCATACTTACTAAATGACGTTGGAAGCAAGCACGGGAGATTGCTCACGCGTTTCCGCTAAAATGTAAGTACCTACATTGATTATATGTATACCTATGTATCAATACACATTTTCCATAATTTATTCATACGCCGAGGCTGAGGCTAGTGAAAAAATATGTCGGAGGAAGTGGTTTGTCATTATTCTGATCCAAGGGATTTCAGGCTGCCTTCTAAAAATAAATCTCTATAAATGTTATTGTAGATTGTGCCACTCTGCACCTGGTGCATCCCAGGGATAGTCAGATTACATTCAGCACCCCAATTACTAACATATCTCAACAATTAGTATTGCATGCAAACATTTTGCTTCCGGCAATTAGCTGCTGATATTGCACGAATTTTCCCAATCCTCCGGACACCAATTCACGTATCCAATAAAGCAGGCTTGACAGGAAGTAATGGCACCTAAAAAAATATGGTAAATATGGGAGCGAATCTAATTTTTTGGGTCTCATTTCTCTTTGGCAGTGACTCGGACAACATTCATGTGCATCCTCACTCACATCTTACAAGGACAGCATGAATCTCCTGATATTTGTAGCAGCGTCATTGCTCCTATTTTTCCTGGTTCAGGTAATTTTTTCATTGCCTTCCATATGAAATCCGTAGCCCCGGCACTTCACAGAATTTGTTTGATATTTTAAAAGGACGCCCATACAACGCATCACAAAGACAAGAATAAGAAAGGCGGTCCTCCTCATCACAGAAACAATGGGACGCACGGGAAAAAGCCAGTGATGGAGTCTGAAGACGATATAATGGACGACAATGATCTGGACAGCAGCAAGGTTTGTTCCCCTGGAGAAAGCTACGCCATCATGGATATTTCCACTTCTTGTTGCAACCACACCATAACTCTCAATCGGGGGCTGGATATTGGTAAATACTGGAAGGAATGCGCTGTGCCTCTACCACAGAGCAGAAAATCCAAGAAGGATTCCGACGATGAAGAATACGTTGATTCTGTGGTTAGAAAAAAACTGCTCAATTTCAGTACTTCTAACACCCATTGTGTAAATTCACTAAATCCCTTCGAAAAGCTAAAACACAATTATAATTTTTTAGAGACGTGTTTATAACTGTTTGGTATCCAAACATTTACGGAAGCAATCTACTAACCTGATGGGATACGCCCAATTGATGACGACCAAATATCCCACCGAGATCCGGGATGCTGTCCTAAGAAATGTTAAAGTAAAATCAAAATCAGGTATCCGATTCTGAATTCATCATTCAAAAGAGTACACTAAATACCACTAAATAGTCTTGAATAATCCCCATTCTTTACCATTCCAAGTACTATTTTTGTTACGCTTTCATTGTTTTCTCTCACAGGAGGTGAAATCCCAATTTCAAACTACGAGGATTTCCGTAACATCCGCAACACCTTTATTGAGATTGAAAAGAGCGTTTGTGAAGCCATGGACTCGGGCAATACAAATGCGAAATCCCCGAACATGGAAGATAAAGATGATGATGACGACGATGATGAAGAGGATAATAGCGGTCATAATAAGAGAAACAGAAACAAAAACTATAATCGAGGAAATGTGGATAGAAAGAACGACCAAAATGGGACTTGTGACCCTTTGGAAGAGGTGGAACTCAATGGAGGAAGTTGCTGTCAAGCGCAATCCATTCCTTTTGATTTGGACTTCTGGCATCCTCCGCCCATGAACCAAACCACATGTAACGCCACCTTGGCTGAGGAATTTAAAAAATGGAAAATCCCCAATTCTGAAATTGACCCTGCTTTGGAAATTGTAAGTAGATACACAGCGCTGTTAGCTGTTATTAAACGCTGTTATTTCATTGCACATACTTTTATTTGTCAACCTTCGTCGAGTCCATTTGTTTGTTAATTTCAGTGCACCGAGGTGTGTCACTGGAAGCAGGTGGGAGTGTTGAATTCCCGGATGCTGGAATCCTTGCAAATGGGGAGTGAAAGAGAGATTTTGGCTCAGGTCCGAAATGTTGCCCCGGCCTTCCTCTCCCCCCGGATGATGAAGGTTATCCTCAACTACACCAAATCTCACAACCAATCAGCAGGATTTGAAAAAGGTAATCTACATAATATGTACGTATGCCCACATATGTATTTTTTGCAATTGTTACAATACAAATGTGTTCTAAGAGGATGAATCCCATTCAGTAATTTTCCCTATACCTAACATAATATGTACTTTATGTACCTATTATCGTATGTATTATGTAATAATTTAATGTCACTTGCAGAAATGATCAAGCATCATCATCTGTCAAATGCCACGGCCGTGGCACTGCGTCCTTGCCTGGGATTTGCCCGACTCGGAATTGTACTTTACGACGCCTTCTACGAGGTACTTACTCAACAGAAAATGTGTACTTCAACGGTCTGATTACATTCCAAATTCTGATTTCTATTTCAATACACCTGGGATTGTGTCCAAATTGTCATAAATAAAATAATTTATCTATACCTTGAACATGACATGAGTTACAAGTTCCGACATGAGATGCTTGCTGTTACTAATTAATGGTCACGGTGCAACCTTTTGCTTCTGTTTCAGTTTTGTACTCCGCATCGAAACGAGACGAGACACCGAGTGCAAACCAAGAGAACCCACCATCCCGTCCGACATTATGGTTAAACTTGGAGAAAAGGAAGACAAACGTTAATTTCATTTTCATTAATTCAAAAAAATATGTTCCTATATAGCTAATAATGCTAATATACGTACAACATTAATTTAGGCAGGAAAAGGAACTGGTGGGGGATCCACAAGGACCTTTTCAAATGTTCTACGCTTTTAGGTCATTTGTCTTACTTTTCAATTATCGGATTTTACAAATCAAAAACTTATGTAATTGTGAGTTACTTACTGCGAGGTTACTTTAAAAAGC
Source organism: Disparrhopalites patrizii (assembly GCA_034698585.1). Classification (NCBI taxonomy): domain Eukaryota; kingdom Metazoa; phylum Arthropoda; class Collembola; order Symphypleona; family Sminthuridae; genus Disparrhopalites; species Disparrhopalites patrizii. Next base: position 7,927 of record JAQGBT010006285.1, read on the forward strand.
CTCTTTGGAAATTCAGTGATGACCATGCTTTGAGCGTAATTTTTGATTTCAGCAAATCTGGGTTAAAGTCACGATCACGATGCACGTTCATGCCACCATTTATTATGTTTAAAATATTTTTAATATTATTATACCTATAAATATTAAAAACACTTCACTTCTATGAGCTTAGCGATTTGCGATTCTTTCTAAAAACGAAAAAATATCATTTCGTAAGGGCGATTATGGCCAATCCCCCGTCAACCACATCATTTACAATATACCTATATGCACCTAATGTACAAAATTAAATTCGTCATTATTTGCTACAATTTAAAAAATTGGGACAAGGGATGTCAGTGTCACCAGTGATCATATATAATTGTATATAGGTGCATAGTATAGTGTGTAATCGTTTAAGCCCTGGAAACAAAGCATAAAATGTAACATTTTGACTTCATAAAACATATTTTGCAAAAAATAAATCATTAATGGGCATTTGTTAATTATTATATAATTTAATAAACACACGTGCTTAAAAGTACCAGCTCAAACTGTGTAAAAGAAGGGTTTGACCTGATAAAATTTGACCTCTGTATCTGTAATCTGTACCCAACTGTCAACGTTTTACAGGTACTTTATTAATTATTTAGAAGAAAAAGATGCCGGCGCGGGTATCTGACGTAATGAGCGGGAGAAACGCAAATGCCCAAATCGTTACTACTCCCTATAATGTCTATCCGGAAGGAGGGAAAACCCCGAATTTCCGTGCGGGTTTTTTTTCGGAAGAGATCGGGGGCAGTGACCTCCGGTGTTAATATTTGTGAGGATATACCCATCTAATATAATATAAATATAGACAGAAAAGGGAGATTTGGGAGGTTCACATGAAAGAGATTCTCCCGGGAGCGGAGACAAGAGACAACCTTTCGTATCGGGTAGAAATTGTATAGAATAGGAAATCTTTTGCTACTCCGCCCGGAGAAAAAAGCCCCCCCCCCCCCGAGAAAATCTGGTATATATAGTGCATACACGAAGGCAGAGGAAGATAGTACATGCTATATGCATATGTACGATAGGCGAGGGGCGTGTTGCTTATCATTGAGTTGGCGCGGAAATGTGAAATTTTGGTAGCCATCAAAAAGATATTTTTTTCTCCTTCGGATGGAGGAGACAAATTATTTTTTTAATGAGTTTTCCTCCTTTTACCAGGCCGTCTTTAGGGGCTACTTGGGTGCATGCAGGGGCGATTAAAAAGCGAAAATACAGCAATTACAAAAAGAAGGGATTTTCCGTGAGATTATTATTCAAATTTTGAATGTAAAAGCGTTTGGCAGTTAGTCTTTTTCAAGATTTTTCGTGTTTGTGCCCAATTCACTTTTCGTGGTACCCTTTACTTTATTTCTCTGGATTGTGAGTTGTCATTTGTGATTATTCCCTCCCTTGTCCGAGCAGGATCACAAAAATTCTCAAATTTATACTCTCAAAAATATTCTGTCTCTTGGCAATTTCATGATTAGATTCAATCAGTTTTTTACCCCGGGGATTCGTACGGTGATTAAGAACCTTGGCCGTTGACCTGGAGGAAGAAAAGATGGGAATTGTCGTAAGTTTCTTTATGTATCTGTACATGGCCTCCCCAAAAGAAGTCTAATTATTTTTCCGTTTGTAAGTGTCATTTAAGTAATTCTTTTTTTGTCGTAGGCGGGATTCAAAACTAGTGTCTGATGGTTTACCTTTAACTCTTACAAAATGACCCGTCTTTCGTAACCGGACAAACGCCTCCAGTGTGCATTTTCTTGTGATTAATGGTTAAATTCCACTGACATTGGTGTTTTAATAACCCCGGCTTTGGGTCAAACCCTGGTCACGGGATAATGGAAAGGTTGTTTTGAAACAATACCCTTATTGCTAGAACTGCTGCTCACTGCTCACTTGAAAGAATTAATTGTGAAACAGATTCACAGTCACTGACAGATACAAAAGCCTTTAAACGGAAATCAATTATTCATTTGTTGTTATTCCATTTCAATCGACAATGCCTCCTGCAAGTACGACGTGTAAGTTTTGTCGCCGTGTCTTTAAGCACGCCATCGCCCTCAAAATCCATATTACGAAGAAACACAAAAGTGGTGTCAGTACTGAGACTTCTAGTCCTCCACCGAATAAAACGCCACGACCAAATCCGGTTGCAGCTACAAAACGTGTGGAAACTGAGTCTGAAGTTTCGAATATTGGGGGAAAGCTGTCACCGAAAAAAATTGAGCAGCAAAATTCTGGTATTGAAACTGAAAAGGAGATTATTAAACCGTGGAGAAATCATTTTACTTACTCGTCCTCTTCAAGTACCACCGTGTATACGCTTCCGGCTTACCCCGAGGTTCCCGAACCGATTGGGACCTTGGTTATATGCGAATACTGCCAAGAAAAGTAAGCGCGGGAATTTGTTTTGACTGCCTTTCAGAAGAATTAATTTTGATGTTTATTTATGCATGTTTGAAACCGCAAAATTCTCTTTTAGTAATAGAAATAATAAAATTATATTTATTTTTAGGTTCTACGACAAAGTATATTTGAATTGGCATGTAAAACACGAGCATCAGAATTCCTATGTGTTTGATGACGAGGATGAAGAGGACGACTTTGAGAATGCTGGGTAAATTGAATTATTTTCCTAAATAATCCACTCACTATTTTACGTACATTACGTACAGACTTATCTATAGCGCTTACCTATAACGTATACGCTTACTTATAACGATTGCGTGTATTTAATAATCGATATAGTTTTTATCCATAGTTTCCATTCTCTAAATTTCAGGACCAGGGCAAAACTGCCAAGAGATGTGAAACCTGATTTACGAACGCTTCACAAGTAAGGCGTCTCTGAAAATCATTAACAATTAATTCAAATTACTTTTGTACAATGATTTTTGTTTATGGGCAATTTTTTAAAGTGATGTGAAAATCTTTAAGTTTTTCTGAATGTTCTATTGCGTTACGATTTCAGGTACCGCAATCGGCAACCACCCAAAATTTTTGAATGTTACAAATGCGCCAAAACGTTTGGGAACAAACTGTTGCTAAAGCGTCACATGCAATTAAAGCAATGTGATATCATCATACAAAACGAAACTATTGTTTGTTGTGGACTTTGTGACGTTGAATTTGTGGGCATTCAAAATCTTGTGCTTCACCAAAAGCAAGACCACAATATTAACCCGAAAGCACTGTCAGCATCTCCCAATAAGAATTTAGCTCTGCCAGAGTCTCCCAAACCAAAACGGAGGGTCATGAAAAGAGTAAATAAAATGGGCAGGAACAAGAAGAGGAAACGACGAGGATCACGAATTCGAGTTACTGTGGATGTTCATCAAGACGACGATGACGAAGACGATGATGCATCCTCAGACAAATCAGACAGTGTGAATTATACCTGCTTGTTCTGTCCGCGGAAATTAAAAAGTGATTCTGGACTTTTATCACACATACAAACTGCTCACCAAAATATTTCGGACAGTATCCAGTGTCCATATTGTGAGTTTATGTCGGACTGCGCGGAAGAATTATATAGACATGCCCGCACTCATGACGAATTAAGACCGTACCCATGTACCATGTAAGTCTATTGCACCGCATTGGCATATCGTAAATCAGCTCTTGTTTTCACAAGGCCAGTTTGTACACTTGTAAAAACTGACCAGATATTTGCTTTAAATGAAAAATTAAAAATCCTGTGCCGAATTAATATGATCACTTTTTTTGTATACAGGTGTACGAAGAGATTCGTCACGAAAGCGAACTTAAAATCGCACATGAACTCACACGAGGATAAAGACAAGGTTCATCAGTGTCGAATTTGTTCCAAGTCTTACTGCTATTTTTCTTCCCTTAAAAGACATGTGATGGCGTCTCATGGGCAGAAATTGAAAACTTAAAAATCATTTTGACGATTGGTGAAACATGTCCCCGGAATTTCCAGGCATGTCTCTGCCTTCAAAATTATTCTCGTGGTTGCTGTGTATTTAAATACTAAGGTCACACGCATTTACAATCAGCATATTGAACAGTATGCAATGCAAGGTTTACGTAAACACAATAACGTGTATATGGTATAATGATAGCGTGTGTACTTGTTTATTTTTGTTATCGGCAAAGACCAAAGACTACCTATATGTATATTTTGGGATCTTAAAAGCCCATGTTGTAATGTACAAATAGATCAACGTACTTACTACTTACATATTCCTTACAGGACAACTTATCACTGTGTAGCACTTATTATTTATTATATTAATTTATATTTATTATTTATATTTATTTATAAATTAGAAAATAAACCAGAAAGTTGCTTTACTATCTGTGAGGTTATGTTTTAACATTTTTACGAGGAATACCCTGACCATCATCTATTTTTCCATATGGCTGGGTACGCCAATAAGAATAGGATAATAATAATTACAATTATTACCGAATATTGCAGAAAAAAGTTCTAGATTATTTAATTTTATTGTGTATTCAGTTCTTAAACGGTGGTCGTAAGCGTAAGTATCTGCTTTCTGTGCCTTTGTTCTACAATTTTTAATATTTTTAATGGTACATGAAGTAAGCACAGTATATTCGAGCTGATCTTTTTATGAATGTGTACGTGTCTAACTGAACTAAAGTTTGTTTGTGTATGTGATGTTCATGAATATTATTGTGGCGAAGGTTTACTCGTAGTGAATAGAAAAGTGAACAGGATACAGAACAGTGATGCAAGAAGCTGCAGCTGACCGAATGACAGGAATTAAGTCGAAGAAAGGCATTAAGTTTTCCTTTCTTGGTAAAGGGTGCGAGATGTGTTGTGATATGTGACGCAGTGATGTTTGTTTTGGTTTGTGTTGGTGGT
>JAQGBT010006286.1:0-12793 GCA_034698585.1 Disparrhopalites patrizii
AGTATCCGTAGTAGTCATCAATAGTTTATTGTTAAGTTTTCATTTTAATGCTTTTAGTGCTTTTGGCTGTCCCTAGTTATATGTACTTTTGTCGGGGGTGAAGAGACAAATCTGATTAGTTCCGTGCAGGTTCAATCATGGGGATTCATGTCCGATTACTGAATTCCTGCTCCAAATTACCGCTTTTACACGTTTCTCGCATGTTATTTGCGGTTTTTTCCGTTTTATCCGCTTTTGCTTGCACAACAAAACGCACGGAGAAGTAATTTTAGATGGTTATTATTGAAATTTTGATGTGATAAATCGATGAATTTTAAAAACTAACACCAATCAAAAGTAAGCGTCGGAATATAATTTCCGTAAAAATTCCCTTTATGTATAGAATTGCTGACAAACGACGCCTATTTATATGCTGGTCAAGCCCAAATGTTTTACTTCGACGTTCTTATTGAATTCGTCTTATTGAATTAATTAAATTATTAAATACATATTATTGAGCGTTTTTATTGAATTCGTATTTTGAAGCAGGGCTGAAATTTTCCACTAATACAAGGTCATTTTCCTATACGAAAGACCCTTTGTCACAGAAAGGAAAAATACAGTGGAAAAAATGCAGGGGTATATCTGTATATATTAGTACATACACAAATGTTCCTGGACAATGTTCCAGGATGAAAAATCCTGGACAAATACATATGTATTAGATATATAATATTCGTGTACTGTTTGTCTGGTCTCTGTTAATAGAGCTCACTAGCTATAATGTTATATGTATGTATTGTGTGTATGTATCCAGAAATATGTATTATGTATATATATGTATTCAGAAATATTATGTATATATATGTATCCAGAAATATGTTTATATGTACTTATAATACACACATATTCGTACATAGGTACATCTATGTTATCTAAATGTAGAACTGAGTTGTTTCTTGTAATTACCGAGATTCCTGAAATTGATCTTGCCTGGACTGGTTTTTGGTCTGCCCAATTGTATTCCTTGAAAATAATTGTGGTAGTTCTTTTTTTAGGTAAAAAAACAACATGGATACGTAATTTAGCCAAAATAAAATATAAAAGAAAGGAGAAAGGAGATCTTTTAGCTTGACCGTCTAGGTATTTTGCTTTACTCATTTTATTTTGTTTCCTATGTTTGTCTGATATAACAAGGAGTAATTATTGACCGGTAAAATCATTGAGTATTGAAAAGCTATTCTTTTGAAGCTGTTCTTTTGAAAAGCTATTGTTGCGTTACCCATTTATTGTCAAAATTGTTTTTGTTTACGTACAAAAATCATGATTACGAGTGGAGGTAATTTTATTTATGTGGATTTTTTAATTTTTACTCCCTCAAAAAAAAAAAATTAACTGTTGCAGGATGAAATTTTTGTTTTCGATCTACATATATGGCTGTACATGTTTAAGAGGAATTTACAAGAGTATGATTTTGTCATGCAATGGAGAATGGACATGGATTATGCAGTGCATTGCATGCACCAAACGTATCTGAAGGTGAAGGGTACAGAGAAGTGTCATCAAGAACGGCTTGAAGCATATGGCAATCAGATTTATTGATATTACCTCACCTGCAATGTCCAAAGTCTTGCTTTTTTGTGTACCAATTTATTTGAGAAGGGTCAGCTTTAAGAGCAACCACGTGCTTTTTTTTTTAGTAATATTAAAAGCACCGTAAAAAGGGAGAATAGACAGTGACAAAGGCTGATTTGCAATTCACGAACATATGTACGATGTATATAGATATCCATTACTATATGTATCCTGGATAAACTGCTCAATTATGAAATGCCTGTTTAGTGAGTTTTTGGTGATAAAAGCAGAAAGAGAATGACTTTTGGACTTTCAAAGGAAATATCTCTTTTGCCACATTTGCAGGAGGTGCGTCCAAGAATGGGATAAGCCCGCAGTGATCAGCAAATTATAGCAAATATATTGTGGTGGGAAAACAAGGGATTTTTTGGTCAAGAATTTCATTGTGTGGTGTGGATAAACGAGTTTGCTTTTATCTCATCAGAGACATGTAACTTCGGAAGATTGCGTAGACTTGATCTTGAACAATAATCGTTTGCACAATTTAGTTATTGTTTTTGCGAACGTTTTCAATATTCCTTTGGTTCAGCCATCAACAATCCTCATTTCTTGTCCCGTCCTTTTTTCTCAGAATCTCCCATATTTTTCCTCTGTCCAATATTATTTATCTTGCGAAAATACGGCGTTTCTGTATCATGATTCGAGGGTAAAAACATGGGACTGTTTTCCTATCGTTTTTTGGAATTTGAGTTTGTCCAAGATTTCCTTTATTATATCACATCATTACCTATATTTCTATTTGGAAAAATCATCTTTGATAATATAGGTAAAATAAGCAAAAGAACGTGAATCTCGAAATTTTCTTCTTCTGAGATTCCCATTGGCAATTCCAATCTTGTTTGTTTTAATTATTTAGTTTTGGCAAAAAACCTTTCAAGCATGAAGTAATTGCTTGGGAAAAGGCTTGGGAAAGAGCTCGTAAATAATCCATAGGATGATCCAAATGGGAGAAAAAAATCTTACAATTAGTATGAATCCCTAAAGCGCAACATACTTTTTACTTTAGTTTAAATCTCTATAAGTTTCAGTGTAGCTGCTCTTTCGCAATTGCTATTGATCATTAAAGTCCGAGATATTGTTTGAAAGTAATTGCGAAAATGGAAGTACGTATATATAATTGCAATTTTGCGTAACTCCCACGTATGTTACAATTGAATGGCGAAGAAATCTAAAATGCACTTTTATTGCTTATAATTTAGTTTTTTTTGAAGCTTTAATTGAGATGGCTCAACTCCTCTTACATTATTATGGGATTAATAGGATAGCAAATTCCACCTGAAATGATATCATTATGATGATTATGATGTCCGTCTTGCGCAGATTGACAACGGGAAGAACCCGAAGAACGTGACACTGGTCATGCCCCTGCCCGCTCCGAATCACCCGGATGACCAAATGGTGAACAAATTCAGTATCATCCTCTTCCCCCTCTCGATGGACTCGGAGGATCCGATGGAGAGGGCGAAGGACATCGATCGGCAGGGACGACTCCTGGCTCAGTCCCCGGAGTTGGTCATGAATATTTTCCTGGTGACCTTGGCCGGCGCCATGCCCATCGTCCTGGCCCGGCCCTTCTTCACCAATACCCAGGCGACCGTCGTCGTCTCCAATATCCCCGGCCCGAACAAGCCCATCAAGATCTACAACCGGAAGTTGGTGGACACCATGTTTTGGCTACCACACTTGGGAAGTTCAGGTTGGTGATAATATTTTTCCGGATTTTATTTTCCGCATTTCTCGTCTTTTATGCTGTGTTTAAAGTCCAAAAAAAGGGGAAATAATGCAGAGGAAAGAGGATAATAATGCAATGATTCCTGATTAGAGTTTATCATCCGTTACTTTTCATTTCAAACTTCAAAACCGTATTTGAAATTCAATGTCCACGGTGGGATTTGGATAAAATTTGAACTCGGCTGAAATTACAAGAAGAAATAATTCCAATTTTCGAGTTCGTTTAATCAAGTTCCCGTTATCATCCTCGTAATTGAACGGTACTCGAGGAATGAATTTGTGAGCTCCCAATTGAAATACTCGAGTAAAATTGCGATTTCAGTTGTGATTTATACATATACATATAGTTAAAAACGTAATTAGAACCAAGAAAATCTCTCTGAATTTTTAAAAAAGGGTCTCTCTAAATTTGTAAAAAAAGATCTCTCTATGAAAAAAGATCTCCCTAAATTTTTCAAAACAGATCTTCGAATTTTGCAAAAAGATCTCCCTAAATTTTTCAAAACAGATCTTCGAATTTTTCAAAAAGAATCTCTGAATTTTTCAAAAAAGATCTCTCCGAATTTTTGAAAAATAATCTCTGAATTTTTCAAAAAAGGTCTCACTGAATTTTTGAAAAATAATCTCTGAATTTTTCAAAAAAGGTCTCACTGAATTTTAAAAAAAGGATCTCTCCGAATTTTTCAAAAAAGATCTCACTAAATTTTTAAAATATAAGGTCTTGCTGAAGTTTTTTAAAAAAAGATCTCACTGTATTTTTCAGAAAGGATTTCTTTGAATTTTTCAAAAAAGATCTCTTTAAATTAAAAAAAAGCGTATTCTCTGAATTTTTCAAAAAAGGTCTCTCTAAATTAAAAAAAAAGATTTCTATGAATTTCCAAAAACGATCTGTCTAAATTTAAAAAAAAAGATTTCTCTGAATTTTCGAAAAACGATCTCTGTGGATTTTTTAAAGTGGTCGGTACCGGTTATGTTTATTTTTTTAGGAATCAGCATTTCGTTCCTCAGCTACGGGAACGATCTCCGCATGGGCCTGACTGTGGACAAGGGCATAATTCCAACGGGGAATGAGGGCTCCCACAAGATCCTGGATGGAACCCTGAAGGAATTGCTCAAGTTGGCCGAGAAGCTCGGCATCCCCACCGAGGGCGTCATCCACGATCCCCACGCCTCCTTCCCCTACCGCCAACGATTTGGGGCGGATACCCCCAGCACCCCCGGGAACAATAAGCCTACCCAGGGCAACCCCTCTTTGGAAGGGGGTAATAATAACACTAATCAACAACAAGAAGGCCCTCATCGGGATGGGAATAATCCAGGGAATGATAACCCGAGTGATTCCTCCGCCCCCGAACACGCCTCCGGGGATTCCCCCAAGAACCCTTCGGACGTCCAAGAAGCCGTCATGAATGGACACAAGGAATTTCAAAGAATTGCCAGTAGACAATAGCTTTCCAGACGGAGGACATGTGTTAACACGTAATAAATTATTATTTAACAAACGTTATTTTTTTTTGTGAGGAGTGACTGAACGAATTTTTATATTATTTAAGGTATACTTATTATAACATTGACAGATTTTTTTTTTTTTTGAAAATCACTTTCTGCACTCAAAAGATTCCTATTATTTTATGCATACACACGCATGTACTTTTACCTTATGAAACTATGTAGGTAGATGTAAATTAGCACTGTTTGTGAAGAAAAACAATCTTTCCGAAAAAAAAGTCACATTATGGCATAAAACACATGAAAGGGTTAAACGTATATTTGTACATAAATATAATTGCCTTTTAAGCATATTCCTGTAAAATGTACATTCCTGTAATTGTACGTTATTGTTCAAAATAAATCTAAAAAAAAAAGAGATTTTATTCCTAAAAAAAATTAAAAATATCTCCATGAAGCATTGATTTAATATTTACGCCTAAAAATAATTTCCAAAGCACCACAAGGACGTAATAGCGGGCATTTTTAATGGGTTAAAAGCAGCATCAGCAGCCCATCGCTTTTCTATCTTAATATTTTGTCATGATTTAATTTCCATGATTGGTAACCTCATCTAATCTGATTAGATTTTGCACAGTGAAATCGGTATTTTATAGCATATTTACAGCAAAGGAGAATTTCCGATTAATACCATTAAAATTGGTTCAAATAAGAATAGATAAAATAGAATAAATAGAGCTTAGGTATATGCATGTGTTACATGGATGAATAGAGACAGGATATTTTTTTTTTTAGTTTTTTTTAGTCATCAAACATCTTTCTTTCATTTCTTCCGCTTCATCTCGAATTTCATGTCCAGATCCTCCATGGAATTGTCCGAATGGTAGATGGAGCCCGGGCCGGAGTACCAGCCCAGAAGATGTCGGCCCCGCTCCGCCTCCCGCCTCTTTGCCTCGAAGGGCGGAGGGGGGAAATTGGGCAGTCTCTTGTAGCCCCAAATTCCCTCTCCGTTTCTCTGTAAGCAGAAAAAAAAATCGAGAAAATGATCGTTAATTCATAGAAATTGAAGAAAAAACACATTCATATCAACATAGATTTATGATTCATTAAAATAAATTCATCAAAATATTCATTAGAATAAATGTATCATTCATTAAAATTAATTCATAATAATTTATCAAAATAAATAATATACTGTATACCTAGGTACCTATACGCATTTGCAAGCACTCGAGGCGACCTTGAGGCGATTTATTTGCTTTAAAAAATTACTCGTTTAGTAATGAAACAATTAAAATTGAAATCATTATAAAAAATTTTTTAATTAAAAGTAAATAAATAATCAAAACAGCAAAATTACGAAGGCGATTTGTATTTAACAAAATAAGTTGATTCTGATAGGATATCTCTTTATTTATTATTCGTTGTTCGAGACATATTTGTGTTGATAAAACAAAGAGTTAATTGCGTTTTACATAAGGTACAATCTGTTGTATAATTTTTGAAATGCATAAAAGCTAAAATGAGTCATAATAAATTCCAGCTATTATATTTATAATTATTCATTTATTATTATTTATTTATTATTATTTATTATGATTATGATTTATACTTAGCGCCGTTTTGCTTTCCTTCCTTAAAATGACAATTCCTTTAATTTACAAAGTTTTTTAAAAACATTATAATTATTTTCAAAAATCACTATTAATAACTTACTTTTTTGTAAGCAAATCCTCGATTTCGAATGCCAATGGGAGCCGAGTACTTGAAATTGGCCAGCCAGGTGGGATTCCACTTGAGAATCCCTTCGTCATCATTCCACCCACGAACAATGGCTAGGCCCAAAAAGAGCATCAGCAGTCCCAAGAGCAAACTCAAAGGTGTTCTGGCCCAAAGCATCTCCTCGTAATTTATTTTTAAACTATAAAATCTCCTTTTAAAACGATGCAAAAGGACCTTCACCACGATTTCCCACTAAATATATTGATTCTACATAGAAAAAGTAAAACAAATTTTTTAATATTACACAATGACTTTCCCATTTGCAACACCAGAACAGGAGGTAGCCGTTTAACATAAATTATATTTAAAATATTATTAAAACATTATTATTAATAAATTATTATTATTTAAAAAAAATGGACGAACAATATTGGGAGGCGAACCTAATTGCGGGGAAAATTCCGAACGTTTGTCTGCGCGTCTGGGAGCGTCTGAAAAAACGGGATTTCACCTCCGAAGCGAAATCTCCACTGACGTTCATCCGGACTTTCGCATGATCACAAATAGGGAGATAGCCGGGAGAAAGTTCCTCCTCTCCCACTTGCTTTTCATCATCATAAAAGAAAGCTTTACATGATTATGATGACGGAGAAAGTCAGGAACAATTTACTGGCTTCTGCTCTCCTTTACAACGCCCCGCAGAAAGCAATTTGGACAGCGAGCTCATGACTTGTATAGATATAAAGTTCTTTTTTTCTAGAGTGAAGAAATCCCATAGAAGCTTATAGGACCACCAGGGAGATTTCGTATCATTTTTATCCACAGCATTGTACCTCCCCCAAAAAAATCGGGGATTTCTTAACACCCAAAGGAATTATGGGATGTGGGGGATGCACGCGAAAAGTCAAATGCGCAATACATACATACTTTACACGTGCAGTGGGCATATACATATGTATGTACGTATATAATATAGGCTCAAAAAAAATACAATTTCCTCACATTTCCCATCTCACAAGCCGCTTACACGATATCCGAGACGGGGGATGATGAGAAAAAGTCTTAACTTTCTTTTTTTAAAAACAAATTACTTGCTCCTATACTTACGCAAGTCCTTTTTGGGAGGGGAAGGGTGTCGGAGACAAAGGGATGGGGAAAATTCTGGGAGGCATCAAGCGATGACATCAAGGAAATTTCGGGGAGATAGGACCAGAGGCCGAGTGAAGGTTGAAAGAGCTGTAGGAAAATATGAGTTTATAAGCTGTGCGGAGAACAAATGAAAAGGATAGGATTTCTTGACGAGGCAGATGAAGATGGACAGCGGGATGAAGATAAATAGAGACGAGGATACCGACAGATGGAAATGAATGATGCAAGAAAAACTAAAAAAGTAATAAAAATAATTCCAAAACTAACAATAAGAGAAAAAGAATGGTAAATAGAGGGGATGATCACTCTCCCAGCTGAAAACGGGAGAGTGGCGAAGAACAGAAAAAACTGAGAGACATTTCCAAAGCAGAGAGACACGGGAGAAATAGCAAACTATCAAGAGACATCAAAAGGAACACAAAATCAGAGACAAAGCAAATAAAAGAAAAACAGAGAGAAAGCACAATAAAGGACAAACAGAGAGAAAGCACAATAAAGGACAAACAGAGAGAAAGCAAAATAAAGGAAAATTAGAGGGAAAGCAAAATAAAAAATAAAGGAAAATTAGAGGGAAAGCAAAATAAAACAAAAGAAAGGACAAAATAGTGAGGAAACAAAAGAAAGGACAAAACAGTGACAAAATAAAAAACAAAGAGAAAGCAAAAGAAGGGGAAAACAGAGAGAAAACAAAAGAAAGGAAAAACAGAGAAAGCAAAAGAAGGGAACAACAGAGAGATAAGAAAAAAATAGAGAACGCGAAAGAAAGGAAAAACAGAGAGAAAGTAAAATAGAGAACGCGAAAGAAAGGAAAAACAGAGAGAAAGTAAAATAGAGAATGCGAAAGAAAGGAAAAACAGAGAGAAAGTAAAACAGAGAAAGAGAAAGCAACCGAAAGATAAAACAGAAAGAAAGCGGGAGAAACAGAAAAGAGTTATACAGACCGAGAAATGGAAACAAGGGAAGAAGTATACATGAAGAAAATAATCCAGAGACCCTGAAACATACGCTGAGAGTAAAGGTTAAAGACAGTCAAAAAACCGAGGAAATTAAACGGAGAACTGAATGAGAGAAAGCAATAAAACAACAATGAAAACAGCAAGAGAGAATGGAAAGGAAGAGCGAGAGAGAGAGACGTGCCGGTGACCCCTTAAGCCGCCTCCTCCCGAATTATCGTGTGGGCGCTGAACATCTAAAAAACATTTGAAAACTTCTAAAGCTCCTCTCAGATGTCTCAAAGAGGATCTCTAATATATGTCGTACTCTAATATAAAAGAGCAAAATTCCATCTCCCCCATTCCTATTGTGTACATATCGACATATTCCTTTTCTTTTGTACAAAAAAAAAACAACCATCCTAAGTGCAATCAACTTGGGCTGGGTTCCCTAGTGCTTCAAGAAGTTGAAAAGGCACTCCGTAATCTCGGGTGTCTTTTCTTTTTTAGAATAAAAATCCTATTATTCCCTTTTATAGCTTTCATAGACACACAGAAAATAAGAAACCCCCATAAAACAACAATAAGCAGTGCTCTTCCGGTGAAATGCAAAAAATATTGGGACAACTTCCATATTACTCATAAACTTCAAAGTTGTTCCCCTTAAAAAAATCGTCATTATCATTACGTCTTCTTGATCCAAAGGGTTTGACGTCAGGCTTTTATAATGGACGTAATATTCGAAATTATTATTGCCTTGCAATATATCCTTGCTTTCTCCTTCATTCTACTAGTCCTTTCATTTGGTTGGTGACGCACATGTGCTATACGTGCGTAATACATGGTCAGAATCTGTACCAAGGAATGTTCAGTGCCCCAATAAACCCCAGAACAATGAGCGAATTGTCATTGTTATTGCTTTGGAATACAGAGCAACCTACAGTGGAATCTCCTTATAACAGTTTTGTATATAAAAGCGCCCTTCCTTACTATATCACCATCCTGGGATCTGCCAAGAGCTTTATCACGTAAAAAAGGACTGCCTGTATAACAGCCAAACCTATACCAGCATTTTCCCTATAACACCAGGCTTTTTCCTTCCCTCGGCCACATTTCTCTCACTATAACAGCATTTTCTTTCTATAACAGCATTCAAGCCAAAATAAAATATTCCATCAACATAACCTTTATAACAGCAGTTGAACTATTTAAATAGCCGGATTTTATTCCTTTTTCAAAAAGACTTCAACATTTTTAGCAAAATTGCGTAAATATTGTTATAATTTGTTAAATTATCGGAATTATACCTAGTATAAGCCTTGATCAATTACTATTATTTTGTTTACCCAGTTTTCTACAACAGAATCTCGTTATAACAGCACAATTGCATGTGCAGATGGGTGCTGTCGTAGTGATAGTCGATTGTATTAAGGATAGTCATCTCAGAGAACTCGTATATGGATTGAAGGAGGTATAATTTCGTTGTAGTTTAATGGGTCACTTTCGTTATTACATTCTTTAGTACGTTCGGAGATTGGCGCATACACGCAAGTGTCTGGGGCTTCAACATTATTATCATCCTGCCCCGTATTAAAACATTGCTAACGAAAGAGATTTCTGGTTTTGTTAATTTTTTTTTTTGCTTCTTACGTTCCCAGACGACTTTGCCTCCATTTTCATTATGCGCACGGCCTGGTACTAACCAAAATGAGCTCACTCCAATTATTTATTACAGGGAAATGTGTATATAGATGTATCCAAATGGGATTATATGATGACCACCAAAAGTCAATATGATGGCGTTATCAGAACCACATGGATTTCCGTACGCCCAGAAGAATTGTTCATCATGGATTTAGCATGTTTGACAGATGCGAAAGACTTTTACAGGAAAATCCGTATCAAACTTATTACAAATTGGAAGAGTCAAATGTGATCATCTCCTGATTTTGATTCATTCGTAAATATTTTTACGGCGCTATATTATTGCTCAAAGCACTACAATATAGGTTATATTAATTCTAAGCATTAGATAAGTATACGCACAATGGAAGTTTATGTATTTTGTATATGTACATATGTTTATATGCACTGCAACTAATTTTTAGTTTTACATAGGATAGGAACAGCAAGATTTTAATTCATAAAAAAATTATACTTATTTCCGCTAAAAATTAAAAAAAAATCGTTTGTAGCCTCTGGAATCAGTCATAAGTGAAAAAAAGTAGCCTTGACTCTTTTGCCATGTAAGATGTGTATAAATAAGCGTATAAGTTTATAATTTTGGAGTACAGCAGCATTTAACATATTTCGATAGGGATATGATTATATGATTTATAGGAAATTGTATATTGTCGATTGTGGAATTAATAATTTTGAGCATTAAGAAGGAATTATATAGAGATGATCAATTTGCGTTGAAACGTTGAAAGACCGCGTGGAGATGATCACTGGCAGGAAGAAAGCTAATGATCGAGAGAAAAATACAAAGGGACCATTCAGGAAATACGTAACGCCAAATACCCAGAATTTGTGACACTACCTACCCTGTATAACGGTATCGTAACGATGTGTATTAGACACTACCCACCCTTCGTAACGCATAGTGGTTATAACGCATAAAAAGAATACACACACAATAGGTGGTCACAAACGGTGTTTAATAATCAATAACAAATAATTTAACACAGACTGACACATTCTTCGAATGGGGACTGAACCCAGTCGTTAAATTATTCATAACCTCTATATTATCATCATCTACAGGAATATTTTGCTTTGCCGTACTATATATTCAATCGTTTCTTCAATATCGGCTACAGATGATAAGTGACATTTCTTCGTATGCGAAAGAACAGCTTTCTTGGATGGAAAATATACATTGCATGCAGAGCATGTACGATCATTTATCTTGTCCTTGACACTGGGGCAATAGTAATCGTATGGAAGGTCTCTCAATGGATCCAGTGACAGTAATGACAATCGGACAGCTAGACCTCCAAAAAAAGTAGTTCATGATGTAGTTCATCTAACGTTTGGCTTGAACGTAGCATTTCGCTTTGGCGACGCGGTTCCGCGGCAGCCTCTGGGCTAACAAGGTCTACAATTGTTTGGAGCAGACAAGGTTGAGAAATTTCCAAACTGGGTCTACAACTGGAACCGGGTGCCAGCTGGTTGCCTCAATTAATTTATTGTATGATCTGGGTACACGGCTTTTAAATTGCAGTAGCTTTGCCTTGTTTTTGGCTCCGAAGTTCTTAAATCTAAGTTGCCCCAGTTTAAGTTGGTTAAGTTTCTTTCGTTTTAGCTTTAATTTGATTTGTATGGCCTTCAGAATTTGGATCTGGTCATCAGTAGCGATTCCAGTTTTTTTGCCATCGTTAAGCCTTCAATTTCTACGTGAGCCCTTGCAATATCGTCTTTGCACTTTTTTGAGCAAGCGTTTCCTGTATCGATTCTGGTAAAAAAAAGGTCAAAGTTATGTAGCCATTGATATGCAAAGTTGTCGTATGTAAATCAATATGTATTTTTAAATCTAACCCCGGCCAGTAGCTTGTTCTTTTGATTGATCGCAGTAGATCCTTTGCGTCAAATCTGCAACTACAATTACAGATTCACATTGCGGTACGGATTTGGGAGCTGACCTGTCACAGTTGACGCCTTCTAGCTAAAACATGCTTCAGCTCAGTGATCTTCGTTTCAATTATGTTTGCATCCGATTTGTTGGCTTTCTGAAAAGTATCTATTTTCGTCTTTCTCTGCTTTGCTACAAAAATGTGGGGTCCCTCGTTAATGTGTATGTTTATTTTGCAATACTAACGACGAGTTAATTGATTTTTTTTGAATGAAATTAAACTTACGTTGTGTGGTTGAATCGACTTGTTACCACAGGTCAAAGGTATTTCGCCGGTCATAACAAATGTTTCCGTTCCGTGACAATTGGTTATAAGGGTTGAATCGTACATCCTATGAAAGCAAGAAGTAATGAATAACAATATTTTGAATAATACGTGGTGACAATAAACACAATTCCGATTAAAAAGCTTAGTAGTATCAACGTGATTCAAAAAGCAAACCTCACGATGGCTGGGTGAGGGCACTGGTCTACCAGGTGGGACTGACTTTCACAGTTTACACAAAGTGAGTCGGAATACTCCAGAATTTGACCCTGTAGTCGTGCCCCTGCCGAAAGTGAC
>JAQGBT010006287.1:0-12793 GCA_034698585.1 Disparrhopalites patrizii
TCCAGGACATCATCATGAATGGCCGCGCTGGGCTTGCTGTACTTCCGGGAATAATAGCCCTTGGTCTGTCCAGCGGTGGTGTTCAATCGGATGGTGATGCCTTCGGCGGGAATGGGGAATTCGTAATACCGTCTCTGACCCTTCCCCAGGGAATCCTCCACGGTGGAGTTCAAAGGAGGTTGCTGCGCAATCTCACAAGTCTCCTGATTCAACTCCTTGAAGAACTCCAGAAGAGCGTCGTAATTGCTCAAGGACACCACGCGTGCGGAATCGCCGGAGGCGAGTTGGAGAAGTTCCGCCGGATTCGTGTTGGCCGTCACGCCCACGGCGAACGTGTTGGTGGTGACCTTATTCACTTCCTTCATATTCGCCACGCCATCGTTGGAATGGCCATCCGTGGATAGGACCATAATCTGAGGGACGCCGGGACGGGGAGTGGCGGCATTGAAGAGCTTTACAGCCTCCAGTAAAGCCGCATTTGTGTTGGTGCCTCCACCGGTGTATTTATATCCAGAAATTTTCGCACGCATCTCATCCAAAGTGAGCAGATTATTCAGATTGAAGACGGTGGTCACACCCGAGCTAAAGACAGTGAAGGATCGGCGGGTAGATTGTAAATCCCGGAAGGTATTAAACAAATCCACGGCGAAGCTCAAGGACTTGGTGAAATCCGCTTGCCCAATGCTACCCGAGCCGTCCAGGATGAGAACGAGGTCCATTTTCCCGTCACAGGGCTCCTCTGTGGCCTCATATTCCTTGACTCGGTCCTTGAAATATTGGGCCGTGAAGGAGGCATTGTGGTTGTAGTTCGAGGCCCAGAAGGTTGATTGGAGGGACACGATTTGGGGGATCTTTCCCGGGAAAGTACGAATGTAGAGGTATGCGGCCAGGCCGGAGTACAGGGGCTTCACGAGCTGGTCAAAGGTCACGGTGTCCCACTTGACCTGGAGCTTGTCTTCGATCTCGGGGAAATATTTCCCGGAGTTTGCGGCCGTGATGGAGTTGAAGTCCGCCTGGCGGAGGCGCCAGATCCCTTGGCCATTGGGATTGGTGAAGGCGTCGGGCTCTTCCCCGAAGAGGGACTCTACGTAGGCTGTTCGGAGGAGGAATCTGTAGTCCTTTTCGTAGAAGGAAAGGGATTTGATCTTGTCTAAAACGGCAATCACCACGTCCTTCCCCTTGGCTTCGTCTTCCAAGGTCAGGTCAGTGGCCGCGAGGGCTGCGGAGACGCAGAGGGCCAGGAGAACCAAGGTCCTCATGATGCTTTGCGGTGCCTGTGACAGAATAATTTACCCGTTTTTTAAAGATTTTTTAGTACGTTTAAACATGTGTATATAATACATTCTAGATCCATAACTGCGTAGCAAGATATAGGTGTATACAACCATTATAGCGAAAAACCGTTATAGGGAATAATTAATTAATTACGTGACCAATCGTGGGTCACATGTTATTACGGGCCCTACGCACAAACCAAAGAGTATAAATTATATAAGTATAGTGAAATTAGGTATAACAAAAATATTGTACAGTGGAGTCTCTTTATAACAACATTCCTTGTAACAAAATAACGTTAAAAAATTCGTTACAACGTCAGGAAATTTCAGCCGCTCGTATATAAAAGCATGTTAAAGTTTCCTATAACAGCAATTGCCAAAAAGCTCGTTATAACAACAAAATTTATGTTCCCATTGGGTGTTGTTATAACGAGACTCCACTGTAAAGGGTTGAATGGATGACTTGTAGATGGTATCTTAATACATTGCACAATATAGAAAGAGACAGTTATTTTTTTAAAGAATTAAAATAGCTAGAATATCTCCGCAGCTTCGACAAAAAATGTATAGAGGTTAGTGATAAATTTAAAATCCTTACGTTATAGGGAATAATGCATAGGCGTTATAAGTTATAAAGAAAAACGCAAGCTTGTGGGAGGAGGAAAAAAATTAAAAAACCGTAATAGTGAGAGAATCATGCGAAGGCGTGGCCTAAAACCGTTGTAGAAAAAAATGAAAAACCGCGGAGGATTCGAATCTTTAGAAAAATCGTAATAACGTCGGTTATAATGCCAAAACCGTTATAAAGAGGTCCGTTGTAGACAGAATTGACTGTAAATGTCTAGAATTTGATTTCTATACTTTTGGATTCTTTTTTAAAAAATGTATAGTTCTGGGAATTTCTTAAAAGATGCGTTCTGGTTTAAAAAAAATGTATGGTATTAGGTAAGCAAGGGAATGATGACAAAAATGACAATTATTAATTACAAAATCGTACCTAGAAAAATTAGTTCGATTAGAGAAAATTTGTTTGTACAGCGTCAAACTTGTAACAACTGACAAGATGCATTTTGGAGGCTGGTATTTATATCAGACAAATGACCTCGGCCTAGGATCCAGCATGACGTAAGAGGATGACCACAGATCAAAAAATAAAGTCCAGGTGTACTTACAATGCAAGTAAGCTCATTATCTACTAATTGTGTTGCCATATTACAAAAAAAAAACGTATCCAATATTTTATGTATGAGCACAAAAACAATTGTAACCGACGATCTCCGAACGTCAACAGAAATGGGAAGGAGCTAATTACAAATGCATGTCGGAAGCCGTGTCTTCAGATTTCGGAGAAAAACATGCACTTGAGAGTGCGCCAATCAGTTGTGAGTGGTATGAATGACTTCACATGTTATTATTGCCCCTTTATAATCCTTGATAAGGAGCATGAATGACCAAATACTAATTGCTGTAAGTGTAAAAATTTGTTTAATCTTCCCCGACACAAGTTGTAGTGATGTAAACAAGTTTCATTATCGGAATGATTTAATAATTATTATCATTTTGATTGCTTTTTTATCATTTTGGTGTGAAAATTTACACGAAAAGTAGATTCAAAAGACATTATACGGATCAGAATATGCACATATGGGCTACGTGCGATAATAATAGGTAATATGGGCAAACGGAAGAATCTTCTCGAAATCGCGAGGGTCTGAATTGCGCAGTGACTTTAAACAGGTGCAACTCCCAAATGTCGCCGTAATAATTGTTTTCAAGAGATTGAGATTCGGATCACGTCATTTTTTCGTGGTTCGTTTAGGGAACAGAAATTTTATCATGATTTTTAGTGGACATTGACATAGCTCCCTGCTTGTCAATGAAGCTGACGCAAAGTGAAAAAATTCTTAAAATTTATGACCGTCAAATGCTGCCGATAATTGACTAACAATAAGTATAAACCTCTAAAATGCATTGCAAATAAACATACTTTATTATTACATTGTAATTTGTAATCAGGCTGAGGATGACAAAGTCATCCCGAAAAGTGTAACAAAACAAAATCATATTAAATAGATAATTGCAAAAAAAAAACTTGTTCCAAACGTCACAATCAAGCTCATTCTTTCGTCACTCTCATAAGTTCTCACTCAACAATGACAGAAAAATATATTATAAAAGCGTACGTATACGAATATGTAAGTTGCGTACAGTTTAAAAAATTGGAAATTGTAAATTCCAATTTTTAAGGTAACCATTAGTTTGTCTTTTTCCGTGTACAAAAGGGCGCACGCACAAAACCACATCCATACTTTCACATACAAACAAAGGATTTGTTTTCACAAAAACTCCAAGCCCTCGTATTTATTGTCTTCGATCTTCGTCTCTGGAAATAAGATCTTCCCATCCATGTCAAAGGCGAGGACGTAGGTGGCTTGGATGTCATTTCCGATCTCCTCCGCCTTTAAGGCCACAATATAACTGTGGTTGGTGTTCGCCAACGGCAACCATTTGAAGGAGGACACTCCATGAGATGGCATGAGCTCACCGGCGACCCCGTGTAACTGTACGTTCAAACATCACAATTTTCCGTTCATTTTACTCGTTTAAAAATCATTTTTTTGTTCATTTTATATCTTGTAACAGATACCGACTTCAGGTATGTACAAAATAGGAGAACGAAAAGGAAGAGAAGACACTGGAGAGAAAACAGGAAAGAGAAAAGGGGAAAGAACAAAAAGGAGCGAGAGAAAAAACCAGAGACAGAAAACACTGGAGAGAGAAAAGAGTAGAAACAGAAAATCAGGGATAGAAAAAAGGAGAGAGAAAATCCAGACAGGAAAAAAGTAGAGAGAACAAACCGGAAAGAAAAAAAAGGAGAGAGTACAAATAGGAGATAAAAATCCAGGGTGAGAAGAGGGAAGAGAGAAAGCACCGGAGGGAAAATTTGAGACAGAAAAATCCGAAGAAAAAAGGAAAGAGAGAAAAAACCAAAAACAAAAGAGGTACGAGAGAAAAAATCAAAGAGCAAAAAGGAGAGAGAAAAAACCAGAAAAAAAGGAGGGAGAAAAAACCAGAAAAAAAGGAGAGAGAAAAAAACAGAAAAAAAGGAGGGAGAAAAAACCAGAAAAAAAGGAGAGAGAAAAAAACAGAAAAAAAAGGAGAGAGAAAATCAACCAGAAAAAAAAGGAGAGAGAAAATCAACCAGAAAAAAAGGAGAGAGAAAAAACCAGAAAAAAAAGGAGAGAAAAAACCAGAAAAAAAAGGAGAGAGAAAAAACCAGAAAAAAAAAGAGAGAAAAAACCAGAAAAAAAAGGAGAGAGAAAAAACCAGAAAAAAAAGGAGAGAGAAAAACCCAGGAAAAAAAGGAGAGAGAAAAAACCAGAAAAAAAAGGAGAGAGAAAATCAACGAGAAAAGGGAACAGAGCAAACCCAAAGAGAAAACAGAAGAGAGTAGGGATGGAAATGATTCGATTCGGAATCGGATTTTTCCATTCAATTCGATTCGATTCAATTCGAAAATTAGATTCGACTCGAAATCGTAAATCTAATCAAATAATTCGATTCAAGACGTAAACTGAATCAAATAATTCGATTCAAGACGCAAACTGAAGCATAAAATTTAACTGCAATTCGATTCATTCGATCCATTGTTTAATACAAAGTTTTTGGATATTCTTTTGAAGCAGAGCAATAACCATCAAAATATTGCAGCAAATGTAAATCAACGGTAAATATTAAATATTATTATATCAGGATTTCTTATATACATTTATTTGAAATGCCAATTTATTAGGCTTCATTATGTGCTCAAAATTCGCAAAAGGTGGAACAATGTGTCATAATAACATATATTTTGGATAGTTGGAATCGTGATTTGATTCAATCCGTGGCTGAAATCGAACCGAATCAAATCATTTGCATTTAAATCGGATCGAATTTCGATCCGATTCGTGCTTTGAAACGAATCGAACTAAAAATGATGGGTTCAAATCCGATCGTTGCCATCCTTAGGAGATGGAGGGAGAGAAAAGGGAAGAAACAACACCTGAGGGGAAGAAGGAGAGGCAAAAAACGAGAAGAAAAAAGGGAAAAGAGAAAAAATACCAAAGAGAAAACAGAAGAGAAGGAAATGTGTAGAGAAAAAAGGGAAAAATGAGAGGAAAACCCTGAGAAAAAAGGAGTGAAACAACAGGAAAAAAGACGCCTTACCTGAATATCACTGAAATCCTCATTAGCTAATAATATCCTATTGGAAGCTTTGTAAAAGTCTTTTTCCCAGTCAAAGGACTCGAAACTGATTTTCCGGGGGATAAAAACCCATTTCTTGTGAAAATCGCTCCAGCCCACGGCCTCATGGACGACATAGCCTATACATATTCATATACATATTTTTAAAAAATTGTTTTTTTAAACATGTTCACATTTTAAAAATCTCTAACATCTGGATTTTTAGCCAAAAACGCCTTTGCCAATTTTCGATCGCACTTTCTTTACTCATAATCCATTTTGCTGGCAATCTTTAATTGCATTTTACAACGTATTTCAGTGAATGGCGGGGAACTTGAACAAACCTGGAGGCTTCACCCCAAGAGTGGCAGCCATTTTCCTGTATCTCTCTTCCCAATTATGATGACGAACTTCGCCCAAGGGTGTGATTTCCTTCACATAACTCAACTCAGGGGACGTCCCGTGACTTCCAATCCACAGATTTCCCTCCTTAATGGTGGCCCATTCACATTTAAACCCTGAGGGAAATCAAGGATGTCAAAATATCATTTAAAATATCATTAAATACAGATATCATTTTATCTCCCTACAGCCACACGATATTTTTGTAAAACGTGATTATTTTCTTTAATTATAAATATTAAAAACGTTTTATTTTTAATGGGACTTATCCTTATCTTATATATCTACAATAAAATTAACCTTTTGTGGAATTCCCGTCACCACTAGAGAGAATGACCCAAGGCACGGGCTCCCAATGAACTGGAGCCTGGTCGTCGTCGAAAGTGGGGAGAAGGCGATAGACAATTCCGGAGCGATCATCGCAGGTGTACAATTTCTTCTGGAACACGATCAGCTCGGACATTTCCATCCCGCGACCTCCTACACTTAAACTTCCCTTCAAAACATCCGGTTTATTTTCTTCCCAGTCTATTGCCACCTATTTAAATACGATTTATAATGCCATGTAATAAATATTATATATATGCACATTTTTAATTATTTAAAACTGATTTTTTACGGTACATTCATTTCCTTCCGGTTGTTTTCCTTAAATTTTAAGGTGAGGTTGCCCGTGACGAGGAATGCAATCCATTCGTCGTGACCTTTGTGATTCGTGACCTTGGACCGTTTGTCCAAATCCGAAATGATGCCCAATTGGAATTGAAAGCCTTCATGGCTCTGTGAAACGGGCTCCTGGTCAACCTCTAGCGTCTGTCTATTGATTGATCTCTCCGGCCGCCGGATAGCATTGGTTGGGGTCACTGAGGCTGTGCAAATGTCATTTGATTAATTGTTTTCAGATTTTTATATTGAACATTTGTTTTTGCTTAAACATTTCCCAGTCCCTTTAAAAATTAGGTAAATATTATTAAACAATTGTGAAGAATTGTTTTTTAAATAATTTCATTTTCCACAAAATTCAAAAAAATCCTGTATGTCCCAAGGACTTTTTTCTTTCCTTTCACATACTAATGTACCACCATTTAAATAAAATAAATGAGTGACCCCAGAAAAATAAAATATACATAAACAATTCCAGACAAATAAATGAATAAGAAATATGTAAATAAATAAATCCTAACAAAATAAAATACACATACAATTCCAGACAAATAAATAAATAAGAAATATGTAAATAAATACATTTTAACAAAATAAAATACACATACAATTCCAGAAATACGTATACATACATAAATCTAGACAAATAAAATACATAAACAATTATCGAAATTTCAAATTCAAAAGAAATTCCAGAAAATTAGAATGCAACTAATTCCAGAAAATTAAAATGCAACGAATTCCAGCAAATTAAAATGCAATAAATTCCAGAAACTTATATTACATAAACAATTACAGAAAATTAAAATACATAATTCCAGACAAACAAAATCCATAAAAAATTCTAGAAAATTAAAATTCATAAACAATTCCAGAAAATTAAAATACATAATCAATTCCAGAAAATTAAAATGCATAATTAATTCCAGAAAATTAAAATGCATAATCAATTCCAGAAATTATACTGCATAAACAATTCGAGAAAAATAAAATAAATAAACAATTCCAAGAAAATGAAATAAATAAACAATTCCAGAAAATTAAAATAAATAAATAATTCAAGAATTTTTTTTTTTTTAAATCCAGAAAAAATCCTCTCACCTGCATCTCCATACTGGGAACAAAGGCCAAGGACAAGAAGAAAGGCAATCATTTTCCCACGTTGTGGTCAGAGTAGCTCAATTTAAAAAAAAAAGTATCTATTATCCTCCGTCCTGCCTCACCAACTTGACCAGCTGAAATGAGGAGAGGCGAGAAAGGGAAATAAAAAAGAAAAACTTGTCACCAACACCGTCTTTTACAATCACCATAATAAATGATCTGACGACACACCAAGAACAAAGAAAAAACAATGCTGGTTGTACATGAAGAATTTGAAGATATAATGTGGTTAAAATGTCATTAGAATTTCCTCCTTCCCCCTAAACTTCCCATGGCAAAGAGTGGCTCTCAAATATTTTTTTATGTGCTACTATACATTAAAAATTTACGGGAGTTATTACACCAGGTTAAAGCGCAGACTCTCTTTTTAGGGACCTTCACCATTTACCCACTATATCCATATGTATATACGTCTATATTCATGTCCAAAAGGTAATATTCGTGGGCAAAACAAAGCCGAATATCCCTACACAATTGCACGAGAGTTGTACGAATCCTAACGAAGACAAAAAGCCTTTCAAAGGTGCTTCTTTCCTCGCTCTTTCCCCACTGCATAAGCCCCAAGAAGATTCCAGGTAGTTTATACAGCCCATGCAAATCCCCCACACTTAAATGGGAGGAAATGCGTGCAGTAATGCAAGGTAATTGTGGTAGCAAAAAAAAAGGTTATTCTATGCATGCAAAGGCGCTTTTAAATACTTTACATGGGGAATCTCACACACCATGTTTCATTATGCCCCTAAATGAATTTTCTTCTCAATTATCCTTTTAAAAAGCAAGGTTGTGCTTTACCTTTTTCAATCTTTTTCCAAAAGAAAATTGTTCACCACATTTTAAACGAGGACTGGCAACGCATTTTGGAGAGAACCTTTATTTATACTCAGCCAAGGGAATTTTTCTTGTAATTATGCTTACGCATCACGCATGTATTTGAATTATGTACAAATGATCGTATGTATAACTATGTTTATGCATGTTATTTAACGTGAAATACATGTGGTCGTATGCACATGTATTGATGGTTACCTCCGACCTTTAAAAAATGATGGGGTTGCCTCCTAAAAAAAAAGAGCTTTGTCAATATACAAAGTAATCACTGGCATCATTAAATAGGCTGGAGGGGCGTTGTTCATGGTAGTAAATGATTATCGATGGGGTTAATTAGCATCTGTTTGTGAGATGAGAAGAATACGGAGCAGAAATATGGGATGCAATAGGTTTTTACTCTTCAACATGGCTTCCACAATAATTAAAATGAGGAGGTACACAAATATCGTAGGAAAAAATGGATTGGATGACGTTGAAATGGTACATTTTTGTTGGGAGAAGGCGATAATTGCTTGATTGTTGGTGGAGTTTATTATCATCGAACGTTAAAAAGCGTGAGGTTGACTGATGTTGACAAAACAGTAAACATAAAGACAGAATAAACAGGATGTGGGTAATCATCTGGATTGCACTTGGGCAGAAAGGGAACCACTTGTGTATGTAATTTGTCTGAGGTTTTGTCACAGATGTTTTTTTTTTTTTTAGAAATAAAAAAAAATTGTAATTGTGTTGCAATCCAAATATTCGGATGTGCTCTTCATGAACCATTAAAGACTCGTTAGTGTCACAACCAGGAAAGGTGGGGTGGGGTTAACCCAGTGGCTTTTGGCCTTGTCACGGTGACATCCGAGTCGGGAAATTGCAAGTTGGTCTGGATAGACGTAAAGTACCTAGGTATGTATGCCTTTTCATATGTACATATATACACATATAGATACATGTGCTTTCTTCCGCTTTCATTTCGTATGCTATGTTCTTCTGGTTTTCCGTAGTTACATATAAGTAATTACATGCACGGACGTAAATGTGAGACAATGAGGTAGAAATGGTAATAAATTATTATTTTGAGTTAACAAAGTTTTTCTGGGGAAAATACATTTGCATTTCGATGGGTTGTTTTTGTTTTTTTTGAAGGAATTTTCGGATTATCACAAGTATCTGGTTCAATGTCATACAAATACGGGATTGATGCAGAAGATTGTTGGTTGGAATTGGACGTATTAATATGTAAATCCTGTAAATACTGTATCGGGAGAGAAAAAAGAATGAAAGGGAAGGGGCACACAGAGAAAAATAGGAGAGAGTAAGTAGAAGAACAAGACAAAAATATTGATATTAATATATCCATTAATTTTAAACGTATATACATATGTGTAAAAGTAATAAAAAAAAACATGATAATGCAACGAAAAATTGAATTGAAAGCAGGAGATAATACCGAATCACTCCCAAACCTCCCAACGTCCCAATGACAGCTTCTGTCAACTGAGAATAATTTTAACAGTGCTTGAAATGTTGCTCAAAAATGGTCGTTTACAAACAGGCTGCTGGCTTACCTTCATTTTAGTACAGCATATTTATTTTCAGGCAATTCACATTGTTTACATATACATTTAAAAAAAATACAAGAAGTCGTGTTCTGTAAATGAAGTTTTACAATTTTGTCGTTTTTGCTTTTTTTCACTTTTAATGCATTTGTAGCAACTTTGATTACGCTGAAAAAATCCATCGAAGCACTTCCGATGGCCTATAGCCTATCATTTTTTTCTTTAGTTTACAAAAACAACATATTATGAAGGTAAATGTACACATACGGTGCGTACAATAAGTTTTCAGTCCTCTATATTATTTTTCCAAAGTACAAAATAGCTTTCTGTTTATTATTGCTACAAGTTACAATAACAATAGAGTGAAGTCGTATGTAGCAACTACGTAATATGCTACTATTCCGTTGTAATACATATAATTAGGTACTTTTGGAATAAATTCAGAGCCCCAGAAAACCCGAATTTTGGATGACCTCGGTATAAAATAACATTATAGCCAAATAGTTCCAAATTATTGCCAAATGAATAGTCAAATTAATTGTTCTCTTATGTGAAACAATGCACGCCATTGACTAAGAGCAACAATAAAGAAAACAACCAAAATAGCAGACAGAAGGGGTGGAATAAAAATTTTTGATGAACTTAAAATGCTTTAAATTAATGAATGCCTTAAATGCTTACTGTCTTCGGTACATTTTTGTGGTGCAATTGTACACGTTTTACAGAATGTACTGTGTAATGTTAAAAAGCAAATAAACCGATAATAATAATAACTTTGACGGTATTGATTTTTATATCTTTCAGACAGCCCAAAATGTCATTCAATAATTCAATACCTACTATAATTCTGAGCTTCCCCATAAACAAATGAATTGGAATTGATTATAATCACGAAATACATATATTTTTTCAACCCCATCAAATGTACATGTGTATGTGTACCTATGTATATACACTGATTGCCAATTGATTGTTACATTGTGACTTTCCAGCTTCGACGATTCGTAGCCGAACAACCACAAGGGATTACTCTGTAAATTTGGTCTCATTTAAAAGAGGGCGACTTAGACTTCATTTTTAAGTGCCCTTCTTTCAATGAGAAACGAAAATGTCAAAGCTGGAAAAAAAACCAAGGAAATCAGCGCTGACAAAAGTCTGTTACACCCATTTACGTTGTATTTATGTACATATGCCTAAAACGTGAATTGTAAATACAGAAAATCCTGTCCAACTGTCTCGCATGTATTACAATAAAACGCGCACGGCAATAATTTTAGGAATGGACGAAAGATTTTATATTTGAGTTTTTGTTTGAGAAGACTCCAGAAATCTCCAAATTAAAAATAAATAAATAGGGAGTGTATCCATTCAGAATGTATGGGAGGCTTCGTATCCCAATAATTCATGTAATAATATAACCTTGACATTGACAGATTCCAGATAATCTCCAGCATGTTTGATTAAAACGTTTCTTCCCAAAGTGGATTACATCTACTATTGCATACTCCCGACCACATCCAATATAAAACATGCGGGCTAGTGATGCTTGGCTGGAGCCTCTCTCCGTGAGACTTGTCACGGCACAGATATACCTATATATAGGTATATGTACATATATACACATCATTCATATCCCTGTACAAACCCACTTTGTTTGAATGAAAAGGATTACATGTTTACAATTCATTATTTTTATGACCCACATGCTCCGTTCGAGGCCATGAGATGTTTTTTTTTCTACTTTGCAAATTGTTTTTCTCACATTTATATGTGGCCAGGTTGCCGGTTTAGCTCTTCTCAATGAAACCGCTTCTATGTTATAAATAGCAGAAGCCAAGTTGAATGGCAATTGGCAGGAGTACAATTCCTCCAAAAATTCCATAAACACTTCAGAGTCTCCAAATTGAAGATTATAGCTACTCCCAGTTAATATTCGCGTACCTATTTAACCAGCGCACAGTGAGTTCTTCTTCCACTTTCTCTCTTTGACCTCAAAGGTTGTGGTGTCATTTTATTTGCGGTTTATTTTCCCATTTAAAAAAATGTCTCTTCGGGCACCGTCAGTCAAGTTGAACGATGGGAAGGAAATTCCCGTTTTGGGGCTGGGGACATGGAAGGTATTTTCCTTTGGAATTACCCGTGTTTTTTTTTTCAAATTCGACCTTGGAAAATTTTCTAGTCAATTTTTGTTTATTATTAAAACTATGGATTTTGTGCATAAAATAATCTAATTAATTTGTAATTTAATTTTTTTCTAAAATGTAATATATATTTGTAGGCCAAACCCGGCGAGGTCACGGAGGCTGTGAAGAATGCCATTGACGTGGGTTACAGGCATATTGATGGGGCTATGCTGTACGAGAATGAGAAGGAGGTGGGCGAAGGACTGCGGAGCAAGTTTGAAGAGGGCGTCGTCAAGAGAGAGGATATGTTTATTACCAGCAAGGTAAAAATTTTGCACTGGACATGGCGATTTATTTTAATGTTTTAATATAATTATTTTAATCGTTAGTTTCATTTTTAAAGCGATTTTAATTTCATATCATTCCATTCATAAAGATTTTTAAAGGGATTTTAATTTTTAAGGCGATTAATTTCACATTATTGCATTCATAAATTTAACTTTAACAATAAGACAATCAGTTTTATATTATTACATGCATAAATTTAACTTTAACAATAAGACAA
>JAQGBT010006288.1:0-12792 GCA_034698585.1 Disparrhopalites patrizii
CCAGGTGTGTGCGTTCACACAGAGAAAGGGTTACTTGTAATTTATTAATTATGTACAAACCTGCTTTCCTTATTTCCATTATTTAGTAACGCATTATGCGGGTAACCACGATATATAGGACGTATTTAGAACACGCACGTACTTTTTACGTTTCTATATGCATACTTACATATGTATATAAAAATAAAAATATATTCTTTGTATTTTTGTGTTATAAAATTTAAAAAAAGTGTTAGTAATACATATAACAGCATAATCATAATTGTATATAATTAATATGTATAATGCATAATAATTAATATAATGCATATAATTGTATGTTTAACGAAAATAATTATGATTTTCATTTTATAATTACTCTTTTAAAATGATGGTTTTCTTGAAGATTTTAAAACTGGACCAAATGTGCGAATTTTACGAAATTTCAGAAGCTGGATTTTGCATAATCTTAATTGTACGTTGAAAAGCATTGGCGGCGCTGCAAATTCTAATTTGCTTCGGTTCTAAAATGCTTTAGCCAATTTGTTGATAATAGAAAAAGAGGCAAAAACGTTTTAAGCTCCATTATCAATTTACATGCAAATTCAAAAATATCTGCGAAATCTAGCTACATTTTCAATTTCCCAAAATTATTAAATTCTAATTAAAAACAAATAAATAATTAAATACAAACACATACAAAAAGAGTTATTACATCAATGTAATTCAGTCACAAAATTGCACCTATTGTACATATATAACAAGTTCTCTCAATATAGCAGCATTTTTTCAACTTCTACCTTCAGAATGAACGTTTGCGAGAGTCTGCTGCTACTCCACTTGAGCCTTACATAAAATAACTGAAGGCACTACTAAACACTACCCAAAAATAGTTCCCTCAATGCTGACAAGCTGACGACATATCCAGTTGTTCAAGTTGAATTTATCCCCTTATGAGATCAGATGTGGTACTTACACCAAGGCTTTGCCTGATTTAAGGAGGATGTAGTATAATGGTAAGAGTGTAGATAACATTTTGTTGTCACAAAAGACTCGCATTTAAACAAACTTGAGGTACAGAAATTCCCTTTAATCTTTTGAAGTTTCTGCTATTCCCATGAAAGAGACATAGCAACGGATTTAATCCTGAGGGGGCGGCGAAATCCGAGTGCCTTACTTTTTACGTAAGTCAATTTCTATAACGGACGTCCTTATAACGGTTTTCGCGTTAGAACGTTCTGCAATCCCCCAAGAGATTTTTAATGACAAAATCACTATAACGGTGTTTTTAAAACGGTTTTTTCGCTATAACGGGGAAGTATTGTATCCCCCTCGATTGATCATTTTTCCCTGTAACGGTTTTTGGCCACGTTTACATACATTTTTCGCAATATAACGGTTTTTCCCTTTTGAAACCCCGCGGTTTTTCCTTTTTTTTCCTTCAAATATGTTTTGCGCTATAGCAATTTTTCTCCAATTTTGAATTCCCCGCGGTTTTTCATTTTTTTATATAACGGTTTTAGGTCACGTCTTCGCATATTACTCTCACTATAACTCGTTTTCCACTATTTTTCCAGTCCTTACAAGCCTTCTTTATAATGGTCATTGCATTATTTCCTATAACAGCTAGATGCACCTCGAACATCTTGCTGAACCGTCAAAGTGGAGTCTCTCTATAACAAGTCTCTTTATAATATTTCTGTATAACAACATAATTTTTTCCGCCCTTCGTACATGTACAGTACATATTTTATGTTCTATATAACAGAATTTCCATGTTACAACATTTTTTCCACTCCCCTTTTCAGTGTCCTTATAGAGAGACTCCACTGTACAAAGAGAATTGACTCTATACATCCATTGTACTACAAATCCTCCGGATTGACGTGAGGGCATTAGAAGGACGGGAAAATGAAAAATTGAGACGACAATGGCTGTCATGTAACCTTTTCCAGAGTAAATTTGTTGTCTTGCATTATCCGTGTTTTTTTCCACAAGGGAAGATTCCCGGTTTCTTAAAAATATAGATACATTGAACCCCTTTTTGTCTTCAATGCCTTTCCCGGGATTTCTCCGATGGGATGAGACAAAAGCTGTGTAGGAAGGCCCTTGTATAAATAAAGTAGATGACGGAGGCGTGTTTTTCACCATTTTTTCCCGCTGCTGTCAGCTTTCCCCATTGCAAATAAGCAGGTACATAACATTTCCTCTCGTCTACTCCATTTGATAATTAACGCTCCAGGGAATTGTTCCTCCACTGCCTCCGCACATCCGGAAAATAACCAAGGCCTTCTCAACTTGAAGGCGTATAACCGGAAAAAATCCAGTCTCACGTAAACTCAATTTCTAGGAATTGTGCTCTTTGAAAAATTTTAAAAAGAAAAACTTCGACGCAGGAGAGATTTTCCGGGAGATTCTACCTCAGGGTTTGTCTTTGGTCTACAGTAAATTATATATATAGTGTTTTACCGCTTTCCTATATACATATATATGGATATGCACATAATAGGAAAGAGAGAAAAAATAATTTTCGAATTGCCTTTTGTATCAGGCGTCCATTCATTCCTAAATAAATCATATGGCATTCTTTTCACTGGCCTTTTCTTACAATTCTGGTCTTATGTAATTACAGTGGAGTCTCTTCATAACAGCACCTCTTATAACAGCATGTTCTCCATAACTTCATGAAATTTGCAGCACCTTGTACTTAGTATACATAATAATTGCTTTCACTATAACAGCATTCCTTTTATAGCAGCAAAATTTTGGGTTCCCTTGGATGCTGTTATAGAGAGATTCCATTGTATATGTATGCCAGGTATACCTACATTGGCCAACACCAAAGTTTATCAAAGAGACTTGTGCCGGGAGTTACTTTTTAATGAGCCATTGGCCAAGGCTTTCCTTTCATACTTTCACCCTTATCTAACTTTTGTCAATTAATTTTTTGAAGATGTACATATGTATGCTTATGCACATATGGCCGCATATATATACAGTGGTCTCTCGTTATAACAACGATGAAGGTAAGGGCAAAAATGGTTGTTATATGGAAACGTTGTTATACGGAACAATTAGTATGTACACTACATATACGAAGGCCTGAAAAATAAAGTTTTTATAGAGTAAAAGTTGTGAAGGTTCCTTATTTAAGGTTGTTAAGTAAGGAGAGTTGTTTTTTTTATTAACTTTATTATCAAGCCAGTCAACAAAAAGCTGATCTTCCTAGGCGGACAGTTAAATTATATAGAGAGAGTCCATGATACAGGGAAAAGTTGTTATATAGAACATAAAACATGTAGCTTATATGAGAGAAGTGCGGAAACAGTAATGTTGTTACAGAGAAATGTTGTTACAAAGAAACTTGTTATAGAGAGTCTCCACTATATATAGTCGACTCTCTCTATAACGGTGTACCAAAAAGCACCTACAAAATCGTTATAAAGAAAAGTGTTTAATGGCGGGGGATTCAAAATTAAAGAAAAACCGGTATGGGGAGAGAAATATGCGAAAGGCGTGGCCTAAAACCGCTATAGAGAAGAAGGCTAAACGGCGGGGAATTCAAAATTAAACAAAACTAGTTATAGAGAGAGAAATAGAAGTATCCGCAGGCGTGGGCTAAAACCGTTATAGGGAGAGTGGCTGAATGGTGGGGGATTCAAACCTTCCCCGTTATGTATATCTGTAGAGAAAAAACTGCGTATCAGAGGAAACCGTTATAGAGAGGTAATTTAGCATAGCAAATCTCTCGGGCGGGTTTGTGAACACCGTTATAGTTTGAAAACCGTTATAAGCAGGCCTGTTATAGAGAGAGAGAGTCGACCGTGAATATAAATAAATACCAACCAAGATGCTTCGTAAACTTTTTGAAGTCTACCTCTTACACCTATCTGCAGCAGACGTCCGTTACGTCTCCCATCGTTTGCGAAGAAATTATTTCCATCACCACACGTTATTCCCCCATCTTTTCTTATATATACGTACATACATATATTTTGTATGAGAGAACATGATGCGTTGGAAGGAAAGGGAGGTATTATGCATTTGTACATATCTGTATATGCGCATGCAAAGATTATATTTTCCTCAAAAAAGTATAGTGAATCGAGATTCATACTCAAAACTTTTTGGAGCTTCCATTCGTTCAGGGCTTTCAATATTATGAAAAGGAGAATCACTCGAATTTCGGTCTTAAATATTGGTCAACTATTGAAGCATCTATAAGGAAACTTTCTCCAACTTTCTCACAGCTTCAAGTTTTCTTTTTCCGACCCAGTCACATTAAGAGGCTTTCTCCTGGGAATATTGAGCGAGGGAGCTGCTCAGGCTAAAAATATTGGTTTCTCTTCATAAAGTATAAAGACAAGAAGTAAAAGAAAGTAACGAAAAAAAAGTAATTCCACTCGTTGGAAGCCATTTGAATTGCCCCTAAATTATTTACTCCACCTATTTTGGCAACTATTGGCGTCCGGCACCAACTTTTGTTACTATCCTTCTTAATGGGCAAAAACGGGGGTTATGCTCCGTTTGTTTCTTGGTCCATTTTTGTTCCAAGTTATATACAGAAATGTGGACATTTGTTCCGTTTTCAAGGTAGTTAAATGGAAACATAACAATGTTTGAAGAGAAAAAGAGGATACGAGGAAACCGAAGTGTTCACATTACTAATACATTAATACAGTGGAATCTCTCTATAACAAGTCTCTTTACAACAACAATTCTATACATAGCAACTTTTTTTTTTCGCCCCTCGTACATGTAAATTACATATTTAATGCTCTATATAACAACATTTCCCAGTAACAATATTTTTTCCTCTTCCTTTCAATGTTGTTATAGAGAGACTCCACTGTATACGTATAGGTAAGGCACTCAACAATGTATTACAGGTTGGTGAATAAGCTAACTTCTTTTTTTGTGTCGTTTCTCCCTCTTTGCTGGGGAACAGAGCTAGCACGGAAAATCTACATAATGGAGCATGTTTTACCCAGTTTTCTCCACGGAATAATTTTAATTTCCCCCCGGGAGATGGAGAGTGTTTCGCTGTAAGCGAATCGTAATTTCCTCCGGTGAAAGTGGTGAATGTCTACATAAGCATGCGATATATATTCCGGTTTCCCTTCCACAATTCTGTTTTCGCTTCTCAAAATTGATTTTTAGTCAATTGTAAGTGTCCCAGAGAATAAGTGCACACTCATGTATGCTCCATTAAGGACATTTCCTCCTGTTTGCGTACTGTCATTGAGATAAGTAAGTGGAAATAGTCCCTGCCCGTTTATTATAAAAAATTTAAGGGGAAAATCCAATTTGACTTGCCAAATTTCCCGACAGAGACGGGCATCTTGGATTTCCTTAAGATTGGCTAGTACATACTTTATTAGAAAAATTCCTACGAAACCTGGAATAGTAGATACTGGGACGTGGGCGTCCATCCATGGTGGTCTTTGTAGGTTCATAATGAGTGGGCCGCTATTGCTTTCAGGTTCAAGATTGCGTATGCGTTTATAATTTTTATCGTATTTTTTATTTTTATTGGCTCCACCGCTAGTAATACGACATGATCTTTCAATCGATTTCTTTTAAACCTTTTTTCTGGGAATGTTACCTTTTTGACACTTTTGTATGTAACAATAAGAATCCACGGATTTGGTGGAAAACAAACGGTAAGCATTAATAATTAGTACTATTGTTATAGTTCATTCCTGATTTAGATTTCGGTGGAGGCGAAAGTACAAAGTACATTGCTCCTCCAGTGTACTTTCATTCGATCGTAAGCACGGACATGGGATTATGTGTGTGTTTTCCGTATTTGTGTTTACAAAACATTATTCCTTAGCATGGTTAATGGAAATCAACAGCTTGGTAAGACCTTATACAGTGGAGTCTCTATATAACAACTCTGAAGGGAAGGACGAAAAATATTGTTGCAGAGAAAAGTTGTTATATAGAACGTAAAATGTGTAGCCTATATGTACGAAGGGCGGAAAACATAATGTTTTTATATAGAAAAGTTGTTATAAAGAGTC
This sequence comes from Disparrhopalites patrizii, assembly GCA_034698585.1. Taxonomy (NCBI): domain Eukaryota; kingdom Metazoa; phylum Arthropoda; class Collembola; order Symphypleona; family Sminthuridae; genus Disparrhopalites; species Disparrhopalites patrizii. The sequence continues at coordinate 6,006 of JAQGBT010006288.1, forward strand.
TTGTTATAGAGAGATTCCACTGTATATCGTTTCTAGGGACGCTGTACATACCCATACAGGAAAATGTATGGACCCAAATTATTTTTTACCCATTTCCCACAGGTGGTCTCCGCCTCTTCGAAAAGGATCAACTTTCTGAAAAGAATGGCAAGGGAATTGCACCTTTTTTTGGGAGAATTCTACCGGACGTCATCCGGAATCTGGGAAAGTGTGATGGAAAAATACAGGTATGATGGGGGTGAAGCTCAGAAGGACAAAATACCTTTGATTTCTCTGGGTTGTGTTTACTTTTAGCAGGAGTTGGAAGATAAAGTGGATGTTTGATGAAAGTATATTAATGAATGTCTCTTGAGGACACTAGTCCCAGCGTCAGAGGGTTCAAGTGGGATGAATTTCCGTGGAAAGTTGACATAATATAGGTTACCCTGGCTCGTTCTTGAAGTGTATCAATCTGTATATAGCGGTATCTACATACTACAAATACATGATTTTCAAAAGAACAACCTCAAAGAGTCCGATTTTTACACTTTGCCCTTTTCATGAATTCAGCATTTTCTTGTAATTTTTCTTCTTATCTCTGTCTCTTTGACTTTGTACTTTCTTCTATTACTCCCTGGATTGAATTATTCTTACTTCCTTTTTATTTCTGTTTCTTATTCGTTTTTCTAACACAACAGTTGCGTTGTTTCATTTTTTCCCGTTCTATTTCTTACGTAGATTTCTTCCTTTTTGGCCCTGTGTTCTATCTTTGTTTTTCATTTGCCTAAATTCCTATTTTCTCGCATTATTCTCGGCAGCCTTTTCCTTTTTACATATATTACGTTTAGTATCGCTTTCACAGTGTTTTACTTTTACTTCATTCACTTTCTCGTTAGTCATGAAGTCTTTATTCGACTCTTTTTTATCATCTCGCTTACGTTTTTTCTTTATGATTCTCCGCTTTCTTTTGCTTTCTTTTTTCGGCCTCAATTTTGTCTTTCTCTTTCCCGTTCGTTTCTGTTTTCTTCTTTATCTGGCTCGTTCGTTTCTCTGTTTTCTTCTTTTTCTTTTGTCTCTTATCGTTTCTGTTTTCTTTTTTTTCTTTTGTCTCTCTTTTCTTCTTTCTCTTCTTTCTCTTCTGTCTCTTATCGTTTTTTTCTTTTGTCTCTCTTTTCTTCTTTCTCTTCTGTCTCTTATCGTTTTTCTCTTTTGTCTCTCTTTTCTTCTTTCTAGTATGTCTATTATCTTTTCTCTCTCTCTTTTATTCTTTCTCTTTTGTCTCTCATTTCTGATTTCGCTTTTGTCTCTCTTTTCTTCTTTCTTGCTCTTTTGTCTGGCTTACTATCTTACTCTCGTCTTTTTTCTCTTCGTATTCGTGTCTTACGATTTTGTTTCATCTTTATTCTTTCTGCGGGCGTGTCTCGCTTTTCTACTTTATCCTGCTTGCTTTTGTATCTCTTTTCTTCTGTCTCTTTGTTCCTTCTTCCCCTTTCTCTTTGTTGCTTTCCGACTGTCTCTGCTTGTATATATTTATGGTCTTTCTTGACTTTCTCTGTTTTCCCTTTCATGCTCATTTCCATTTCACTCTTTTCTTCGTTTTTTTTTCTTGCATCTTACTGTTGGTACTTTTCCTTTTCGTTCAATGTTTTTTCCCGTATCTGTTTTAATAACGTTTTCTGCTGTCTTTTTTCTTGCACACATACTTTTTTGTCTCTCGTTTCGTTGTTCTCTGATGTAAAATATAGTTTGAGCTTCCCTTAATTTTTCTCTTTCATAGTTTTTTCTTTATCTTTTCATTTCTCTCGGCTGCCTTTTTTGTGTCAGTTTTACTTCCCCATTCGATCTCTCTCAACTCTTGCCCTTTTGAAGTTTCTATTGGCTATGCTTTCCCTTCTGTTGTTTTTCTTTGGCTTTAAATCTGCCGCCAGTCTTCATTTCCTGTCTCTTGCTCTACCATGGCTTTTTTCCTCTCTTCCTCTGTCACTACACTCATCAATTTCCTCTTTTACGTCCTACCAATCCTTGAGCTGCTAATAAAATTTCTGAATACACATACACGACCTTCTGTCGCCTTTGGGTTGACACTAACAAAGAGTTGATCAGGTCGTTGAAGGTGCTTGAACCCCCAATTTTCATGAGGGATTCCGATCCACAATTTATCTTCCTTATACATACAGCTGTATTGAAGCAGCTGCTATAAGCTCCCTTCGGGTGTCAGTAGTTTCCAATGAATAAAAAGGATGCAATCATTCGGAAATAATTCGATTGCATTTGGCGTGACAAGGTTTTGCAAAGTTGCATCGTGCTTTGAGATATTTGGGAGGCTCTGCTTATTTTTCAAACTGTTCGTCGCCCATGTGGAAGGTATTGCACTGGGAAAGCTTTATACGTTACTTCCTCAAAGGTGTATATGGACAGGGACTGAAGGTAAGACCTTTGTGTCTATTCAAATGTATTCTACTGGAGAAAGAACGCATTACAGTGGAGTCTCTATATAACAACTCTGAAGGGAAGGGCGAAAAATATTGTTACAGGGAAATGTTGTTATATAGAACATTAAATATGTACTTTACATGTACGAAGGGCGGAAAAAATAATGTTGTTATATAGAAATGTTGCTATAAAGAGACTTGTTATAGAGGGACTCCACTGTATTTGTATTCGCAAGTAATTTGCAACATTCGACGATTGCACTGCACTTCCTATGTGGTGAAATAGGATTGGGCGAAACGTGCTCGGAATATTTTTACTTTATATGTTGAGCTATATGTAGCTACATATATTATATATACATAGGTTAACTTTCATAATAACGCACGAGCTAAGAAAAGGCACTATGTGCGTTTCCCCTCAGAATTTCGTGTTTTAGTTTTTAGTTGTGCCTTTTAAAAACAAAAATCTGTGTCTTTTGTGCCTTTACGGTTTTTGACATTTCAGGAATGCATGTTTTAAGTGTGTATAAATGTAGCTTCTATTTCATTTCCAACTATAATGAATAAAACGAGGAAGAATTTGTGGATAGAACAAACGATGATTTCCAAAAATATGAGCGTTTGTTTGCACAAGTAATAATGTTTAAGGCGCGTAATAATAAAGGACTTGAATCATTTAATTGTGGTTTTTATAAGTGCGAATAACAAGTTCAAGTAGTCACTTCCAGAAATAGTTTTTAAATTTGTCAATTTATTTGGGCTTAAATTCCCGAAACTAACATTTTAAAACATGAAAATTGTTTTTATTGTATGCATAATAGATATACACATAATATTTAATAAGGTATACATATAGTTGATCATAAAATACAGTGTCATAGATGTGCATAACAGCACACTAAATACAAAATTACATATAAACATCCAATTTAATCCACCGTAGAATTGGAAAAACAATCTTGCGGGGTAATTTTGACATATTATTTGTTCTTGTTTTAGTGCTAAAATCTAATAGAAGCTTGGCTTTGCAAGAATAAAATGCATAATGCATAATTAATGCATAATTTTTCATACCCAAACAGATTAAAAATGTCTTGCGTACTGCTTGAATTTTTTTTACAAAGATAAGCGTTTTAACCAAACCAATTTGAAAGAGGTGTCCTATAGTTTTGCCTACATAATTAAAATTTGTATTGTAGATATTTCTGCAATATAGTTTTTGTTGATATGTTAGTAAAAGTTGCTGGTTTTGTCAGGGCAATTTTTTTTGTCGAATTTTTCATAATATATTTTTCTTAAATGCAACAATTCTTGTCTATGCAAGTCAATTGTATTGATGATGTACCGTTTCTAGGACATGTAAACTTTATGTACTATTATAATTTTTTTAAATATCTTGTAATAAATTCTTTATGATATTTTATTCCTTTTGTTTCTAATAATTATAAGATGAAGTATTTCGTGTGTGAATTTGTCATAAACTATATGTACAATTTTTTTATACAAACGCTTAAGTCATTACTAGTCATAAATCGGTTTGAGTTTCTGCGTCAATCACTTTATCTTCAGCTCCGCCAGAGAAACCATTTGGAGTCAATTTCAAGCTCAAATCAAAGAAGAGAAATTAAAAAAGAGTAGAAAGCGTCGAGTAAAAACATTTACATGTTAAATCCCATACAAATTTTTTGTGTTATTAACAATACCAATAGGGCATTTTGGCATGTCTAAAGAATTAAATTTCAAAAATTTCCTACCGCATTGTGGGCGAACCTGCACAAAACATTTACGCGTTTGGCATATAGTTACCCAAACTTAATGTGAAAAACGTTTTAGCTCTAAATACAATTGGTGTACACACTGTACTATACAATAATACAGTTGGTGTTTATTTAATATTTAAGTATCTACTTGCTATAGTTTGAAATTTCATGAAAAACCTAACATATTATATTACTACAAAGATCTGTGTGGTCCACATTGCCACAGGTTGGTGCATTTTACTGTGCAAATAAATTACTATAATTAAAATGCTCCAAAATCAAGGGATATTATAATTACCCATCTAACACACGTATCGACTCTCAAGGATGGTGTTCCACGAAATTTTCGGACTCTTAGAAACAACTAACTACAAGAAAAAACTTGCAAATCATTTCACAGGAATTTTCACGGAAAAAAAGTGAAAAACATACATATGCGTTAATCCACTTTTTGCGCACAAAGCCTGTCCTAGCCCGGCCAATTACTATGAAATCTGGATTATACAGCGTTTTTGACTGGAACAGCAATAAAATTCTGCCTCAATATCCTTTTCATCAGATTTTAACAATTTCTGGGAATTCAGTCAATTTCTGCGAAATGGTTTTGAGTATTTTTCTCTTTCCGTTAGTTTTGCAGTATGTGCTAAAAAGGCCGCGAATTTAGTCAAAAACAGTCATCCTTATAAGTATCAACAAGCAGGAATGCATTTAGAACTACCTATATCGTAGGTACAATTAGTATATTAGTATATATTATATATATATAAATATACATATACATATGTATATATGTAGGTATATAATAACATAGTGTGTGCGTATGTATATAATGTGTATAGACACATATTGTTAGTGGTACATTTTTCTCAGTTCCATGTAATCGTAATTAACATAAATATCCAATTCCAACTAATAAACCACAGCAATTTAAGTGTGTACATGTACATAGTAATAATTAATAAGTATATCAATGACATATGTATACATATGCATATTAAAATGTTTAAATGTATAAAACACGAAAAGTGTACAGTAAAGCGTATTTAGAAAACAAACGCATGTCAAAATAATTTAAAATATCGCCAAAAAAAGTATATGCAAGATCGTATATAGCTAGTAGATACGTGTACATACATATACGATAAGTCAACTGTCTCTATAACGGATTCCCTTATAGAAGTTTTCTCTCTATAACAGTAGCAAAAAGTCGTTTATTCGGAAACGTTCTCCAATTGTTAGCTTATAAACTTTGCTCTTTTGTAGCGGTTTTTCCTTATATCCGATTTCTTTATTATAAAATGTATATAGGGGAAACCATTGTAGAGAAAGTGGAGTATCCATTATAGAGAAAGTCTTTTAACACGACTGCAGCGGCATGTTCCGTCTACTACCATGACTGCAGATGGTCCTTAACCGCTATAATTCCGTCACATCATACGACGACGTGTGGATCCGGACAGTCTGAAGCCGGCTATGAATCTTCCTCAGATTGACCTGATGAGGCTTCTCATAATGTGGCGTGGGATTCCTCTCCCATTTATATCCTTGGAAAAGGGAGAAAAATGCCCTCCGGAATTTGACATTGAGGAAGGCGTAGAGGATGGGATTAATACAAGAATTGGAGGCGCCCATCCACTGGGCAATGGGCGTGGCCAGGGACAAAATGTTCAATTCCAACATATCCAATGGCAAGGAACTCAGTTTGATCCGGGTGAAAATGACGTAGAGAGGGAGCCAGCAGATGATAAAGACAAAGACGACCACAATGAGCATCTTCAAAACCCCCACCTTCGCCTTTTGGTGGATCAGTTCAATCCGGGACAAATGGGAGTCGTCTGGGACGTGTCGACGCCACACACGGAGCCAAATGAAGAAGTAGCAGAGGGAGATGAGGAAGAGGGGGAGGAGATAGAACAGGCATAAGTTCACCGTCACAAAATATATCCTGGAACTCAGTTGATTGGGCCACGTCTCCACACAAAATTCCAAAGTGGGTTGGTTCGGATCCGCATGGGAGAGGTCAAAGAAGAAGAGCCACGGGGAGGAGAGGAGGGCCGCCCAGAACCAGATCAGAGCAATTAACACCCGAGCCTTCCGCTTCGTGATCTGACAGCGGAGGGGGAACCAAATTGCCAGGAATCTGTAAGGATCAACGGAGGAGACAGGATTAACTCATTATTTTATGCATTCAAAGGACACCATTAACGACTTACAAGTACCTGTACACATTAATTATGTATGTATTATGTATAGGGACTGTATTTTAAATTATTATATGCAACGAGACCAAAAATGTACTTTCACTCTTCTTGGCAACAGACGAAAACTGAGATGCAAATATGAGGGCAATGACTGGAAGGAGGAATCCGACAAATGTGTGCAGGATTAAGAGGAGCAAAAAACAACAAGATAGCAAGAGATACAGAGAGATAGTGAAAAAAGAGAGAGAGAAAGAGAGTGAAAGGAACAGAGAGAGATAGAGAAAGATAGTGAAATGGTGAGAGGGGAAGAGAGAGAGAGAGATAGAGAATGATGGTGAAAGGGAGAGAGAAAGAGAGAGATGGAGAAAGATAGTGAAAGGGAGAGAGAGAAAGGGAGAGACAATGAACAAAAGAG
>JAQGBT010006289.1:0-12779 GCA_034698585.1 Disparrhopalites patrizii
AGGGGGGAAGAGGAGGGGGGGTGGGGGAACCGATTAGATTATTAAAGTTTTGTTATTATTGATCCGTCAAATAGTGCTTCTTGAATTATTCACGGTGATCGGGGGGATATTTTTTTTTTTAGGGAGAGAGAATGTGTAATATTGGTCCTCATACTTCAACCAGAGTATTTATTTCCCTGTAATTTTTCTCTCCTTCTTTTCTCTTTGGTTTTCTCTCCTTTTTTTTCCCTTCCTCACTTTTTCCCCTTTTTCTCCTCTTTTCCTGATTTCTTTCTCTTTGAGTCCGTTTCTTCTTTACCCTGCTTCCTTTCACTTTGTCTCTGTTACTTTTTTGCCTATCACTCTCGCTCGCTTCTTTCTGTCTCTCTCTCTCGCTGTTTTTATTCCTCTCTCTCTCTCTTTCCTTCTTCCTCTGTCTTTCTCTATCCCTCTTTTGCCCATGCTTTCCTTCCTGGCGTGACTGCCTTCACACCTTAGACTCGGAACTTGTATTTGGTCCAGGACAAGAGCCTATCATAAGAGAGTATTTGTGAAGTGCGTCCTTTTTTCCCCGGCCATAAATCCCCGTTTGTGTCATCCTTCCTTCCCGCCCCAACTCAGGACATATATCCTGGGATTAGGGAAGAACTCCATAAGAAATATGGGTATGTGCGGAAGTAGGATGTTTTTGAAAGACACGAAAATGTTTTTGATGCGCTCAAAAGTTCAGCGGAAAAAAATTGTAATTCCTATGCATACCAATTTTTTTTTTTGCACAACTAGTGCCTCACAATTTTATTTAAGGGCCCTACAAGTACCGATTTATATCCCATTATAGGAGCATCTAAAGGGATTTGTCCATCCATATTGACAGAAATGATCGAGGAATTTTAAAAACTATCTACTATGGCATCAAAAAGGAAGTAAATGTTGACTGGAAGTATATTTGAGTGAGGGAAATGATAAAAAATATAAGTTTATTACATAAATGATGTTACGTCTGGAGAGAAGGTTGAAAAAGGAGGCAATTGGGAGTTTGATACACTAGTACATATTATACTACCTGCATCCATGTATGTATATTTTGTACACACATAAATGCAAATGTCTGGCTTTGTAAATGTTTAGAAAATGTTTAAAAAAAACAAGGAACAAATTTATATTTGGTATCTCCGAAGGCAAATACTGAACCGGCATAAATCGTGAAGGGTGAAATTTTATTTCATTCCTAGTAATGTGTGCATATTTTTTTTTCAAGTACTTCCCCTAATATCAAAACATGTGCACATCTGTGTACAATATGGAACTTGAAAAGAAATACTGCAGCATTCCGAGGGAGAAAGACAGAGAGAGACAGACGAAGAGGGAAGGATGGGGGAAAATGAAAAAAGGGAATGACTGTAAATCACAAAATGTATAGGGACCCAAGAGGCCAGGAAAATTGTGCTGGATGCCTCGCATACAGGCCTGTGGAGAAATTTCTTTTTACACTCTCTCCTCCTCTTTCTCTGTCTCTCTCTTACCCTTTCTTACTCTCTCTCTCTCTCTTTCTCTCTCTTTCTCTCTCTTTCTCTCTCTTTCTCTCTCTTTCTCTCTCTTACTCTCTCTTTCTCTTTTTCTCTCTCCTACTCTCTCTTTCTTTCTCTGTTCTCTCTCTCTTTCTCTCTCCTCTCTCTTTCTTTCTTGGTTCTCTCTCTCTTTCTCTCCCTTTCTCTCTTCTCACTCTTTCTTTCTTGGTTCTCTCTCTCTTTCTCTCTCTTCTCCCTGTCGCTCTCTGTCTCTGTTTGAGCAATGAAACACGCTAACAATTTCCCTCCCACTACTTTTTCTATTGCTACTATTACCCCTTTATGTGGTGCCCTATGTACCTACAGCATGGCCAAGCATGATTCATACGCCAGTACATGGGGACTATTCACATCCGGGAGACCTCTAAGTGTACTTGAGATGAATTAGCAGGAGGAAACCTTACCCGGGGGACATTTAAATGACCTCTTTGAGAATGGCAAAAGCTTTTTTTTTTCACTTTAATTCTATACCCGCTCTCTCCTCCTCCCGCTTCAACACACATACACCCAAAATCATTTATGCGGCTGTAAAAGTATACATATATAGGGATATATATAAGGAAAAACAAAGCTTGGGGCACATGAATATTTATTTTTTTTAAAGGGGAGGAGGAGGAGGGAAATGGGAGTCACCTCCACTATCGACCCATGAGAGTGTTAGTGAATCAAAAACCTAAGTTTTTTCTCTTACCCAAAGGAGGAAGAGAGTTTACATAGTTTTCGCCCACATTTTTGTGGGTTTATGTATGTTTTTTTAAAACGAAATTCCTCTTTGTCATCTCCTACTTCTCCACATTTTCTCGGGGGAAAGTGGGTCTTTGCTTTCCTCACTGGGTTTTATCCCAACTTTGGTTTTTCTCCGGCTTTTGTGGATTTTTACAGTGTTCCTTCTGGTTTTCTCTTTCATCTCCCTAAATATGCCTTTGTTCCTTCGTGATACGTTTTATTTCTTTGTCTCCTTGTTTTTCCTCTGGAATCTTTCTTTTGCTGGATGTCATTTGAAAATTTGTCGTTTCCTCCTTTTCCGTCTTTGTCTTATGAGGTCTCTCAGAGACTTTCTTTGACTTGGCCCCTTATCTCATTTTTGGTGATCCAATCTTTCTCTGTCTATTGTCATATCTTTTTACCCATTGTTTTAATCTCACAAGCTCTTCCCCGCCAACTTTCCTCATCTCCATGACCTCTTTTCTGTTTTCTCTCCCTCTGACTTTCTCTCTCTCTCTCTCTCTCGACTATTCAAACATTTACACATCCTTAGTAGTCTTATTATTAAATCATGAGAGTCTTCAGAAATTAACCGAGCACAGCATTTGTCTTTCGTATTAATGCCTTCAAGTTTTTAGACTTCTCCTTCTCTCTCTCTTTCTCTCTTTCTCTTTCTCTCTCGCTCTCTCTCTCACTCTTGTGTTTCTGTCGCACAAGGCAGGCCCCACACAAAAGGAAAGGATCTTCGTAATTTTTCATACTAGCACATTACTCATGCCTCTCTCTTGAGGAGGTATAAGGAGTCAGAGAAAAAAAGTCTCTTCTCATCTTCACCTCCCGTGAATTTGCTGCTACCCACAAGGAAAAAAACCACGGTATTATTATCATCTTTCTCCGACAACCCAAGTAATTTTTGGGTAAGTATGAGTACATGATCCTATTATGGGAGACCTTCCTCCTATTTTGGGGGTTCTAGTACATACTTATAACTTTTCTGTTTTTTTACCCCTTTCGCATGCATTCCTTTGAGAGAACCCCACACGGAGATTTCACTTGACGGATTTACTTTCTTCCGTTTCCCTTCCTCTCTTTCCCGAATAATGAGTGCGGTTTTTGGAAAAGATACATTTTTGGAACATGGAGAGGTTCTTCCTGGGTTGAGCCTGAAGGCATGGGAAAATCCGGAGGTATATACAGTCGAACCTCTCCATAACGGGCTCCCTTATAACGGTTTTCTCTCTATATCGGTGGCTGAAAATGCTTCCCTCAAAAACTTTATCCAATTGTTAACATAGAAATTTCTGTTCTCTGTAACGGTTTTTCGTTATAACAGGGAAAATATGCTGATTTAAGGGGAACCGTTATAGAGAGTTTCGACTGTACATATGAAAATGTCATCACATTTGTGTACTAACCCTGTCCTTCTCCAGAGCCTGGGGCAACCGATGCTTTACTCTCTCACAATGCCTCCTGTCTCCCTTGTAATTGAAATGATTTTTTGAAGGGACAATTATTTGCGGAACATATTTCTCCCAGGATAACGCGGTTTTCCTTCAATTTACATATTTATCTTCTCTCAATCTCTCTCCTTCTCTCTCTCTCTTTCTCTTTCCTTCTCCCTCTCCATCAACGTTTGCATGGGTACATAATCCAGCCAATTACTGCACCCTTTTCCCTGTAACTTTCGTGTATTTTTAAGGATTTCTTCCTGGCAAAAAAAAACCTTCCGGGAGAATTTTCCATACTACAAAGAGCTATTACTACTGGTCTGGAGAAAAAGCAGGGAGCAAGGACATGTGAAGGGAGCCAGAGAGCTTTTTTCTACCGGACTGGAAAATAGTAGTGGCCACTTTTCCCATGCGAATCTATTACAGTAAATTCTCCGATCTGTCTATTGTAATATGCATTTAAATATTTTTCCATGGCAGATGGCATTTAAATTTATGTGCATAAGCATATACAAAAATTCTTTGGCGATTTTGTACTTATTTAAATTTTTCCTATTTCAATTTTATATATCCAACTCGACTTTCTCCCATTTGGACTTTTAGCCGCTTGTGCTCGGTCAAGCCTGGATTTCCCTTTCTTGGCTTGCCAGTACTGGCAATCCACTTGTGCTCATTTCTCCGATTGTACTTTTATTTTTCCCAAGTTTGAGACTTTCTCTCGTCATTGTCCTGGCTTTCTCTGCATTCCTATTTTTAGTTCTCTCTCCCTTTTCTGTCATTCTTTTCCCTCAGTCTTTCTCTACATCTCGCTTTTCCACTCTTTTCTTCTACTTGTTCATTTCTCCGTTTTTTCTAGCTTTCTCCCTCTCCTGTCCTTTTTCTCTTTCTTTTTCTCCCTCCTTCTTCAATGGACACACTCCACTTCTGGGATTTCTCCTCTCCCAAATTCCCTTTGTTTCATTTGGAGTGTTTTGAGTCGTGAGATAGGAATCAAAAAGGAATTACCTTTTGCATTGCGAAAGCACTAAAAAACAATAACCTGTCTCCATTTTTTCAGTTGGAGTTCTCCAAACTCATAAAAAAAATTCTAACTCCCTCTCTTCCTATATTTTTCTAGGATGGAGCGAAATAAAAGAAAAAAAATCTCTAGTACACAAGCCCACACATGCATCAGCCCCTGTACCTTGCATATGGCATAGAAAAGTCAAGACTTGAAGTATTCCATTTGCTATGCATGGAATGTTCCTATGAATGGAGTCCTTTATGCTCCAAAGTATAGTAAAGAGATTAGCGGGAGAAGGTAAAAAAATAAAGGAAAATAAAAAATAAAAAAATAAAATAAAAATTACATCCTGACCATATTTTGAAAAGGTAAACCACTCTCCCTTGGCTTTCCCCATTCCTTGTGCTCTCCCTCCAATGTTTTCCTTCTTTTGTAACCTCAAACACATACTTAACATGTGTGTAAACCATTTTACTTTGTCCAAGTGATAGCTTTCTCCATCCATACATCATACATTGGGTTCTTTTATAGTTCAAAACAAAATGGTGTGTGTCGTGAATGCCCCACGAAAGAAATGAGGGGAGAGATAAAAAATAATAATACACCACCCATTTTACACCGTGTGTATTTACTCGGGAGGAAAAAAAGATAACTCTGAGTACACAATGACTGACGTGAAAGGATATGTACATTTTTTGGATCAAAAGGGGGAAGGGAAGAGAAAAAGAGAGAAAGATGGGGGAAAGGTAGAGAGAAAAGAAATTATTATTAATACCGCCAGGAAAAATACAAGCTGAGTGAATTGGAATGGCTCACCCATCCTTTCCCCCGCCCCTCCCCATTTATTGCAACGGAGAAAAAAATGGACAGAAGAAAAAAAATGGCTCCAAAATTAGAATCCAAAAGCCTAAATTGTGTGTCTATATACATTTAAACGTAAATACACACACTCAACTAACCAAATTGACTTGTTGTGGTGAATGCTTTTTTTCTCTGTCTTTCTTTTGAGAGTAGAAGGAAAAAAGAAGGGAAAACATTGGGATATATATGAAACGATTGGAGAAAAAATGGTCTGGAATGCAACTAGTAATAGTAGAGTTTACACCCTCGTCCTTTAAGTAGGGTATTAGAGAAGTTGAGAGGGGGAAAAAATGTTTACGTAGCTTTTTTTTTGCGCACTCCTATTACTACTATACACTTGCTACTCCCCTCACCGCCTTTTTCTTTGGAATACAAGAGTATATAGGAAATAAGCCACTATTTGGTGAGTAAACTTGCTCATGCACAAAACGTTTTATATTTTTTTTATCTCCTTGAGTGCACTTGTATGTAATTATGTAAAATATTGGCAAAGTGTGTGAGTGAAGACTATTGTGAGCCATTCCTTCCCTTTCTTATGGGCTCTTTTCTATAGGGGGTGAATTATTGCCGTCAGAGAGAAGGAGAATGAGAGAAAAATACTGGGAGAGAGAGAGAGAGCAGAGAGACAGTTCGAGGCGGGGAGAATACTTTGCGTGTGGCGGGTGATGGAATGTAAATACAAATAAAAAATACATGGAAGGAGAGAGAGAAAGAGAGGGAGAAATGGCATGAGAAAGAAATGAATTGACACAATAAAGTGTGGAATTAGACAGGAAAGAGTTGGAAGAGAGGGACAGGGAGAGAAGCATTTTCCCAAACAACAAAGAGAAGAGAAAGTGACTGGGAGTACTTCGATGAGACAAACGACATATAAGTTAAAGCAGGGACGAAAATGAGGGAATTCAGCAAATCAACTATACAGTAGAAAAATGTTCCAACATAAACGAGACGGTTCTATTCATGGGAAATACAAGGGAGAATGAGAAGATAAATCCATTAGGCAAGAACCAGGGGAGACATTAAAAAGAAGGGATATACAAAAGAGAGAAGGGAAATTTGGGAAATACAACCGAAAGAGAAAACATACAAGAGAAAGAAAGAGAGAAAATTCAATTAAAAGAACAAAAATACAAGCAAAATAAAGAGGAAGAATACAAGAGAAAAATAGAGAGAAAATACAAGGAAGAATACAAGAGCAAAATAGAGAGAAAATACAAGGAAGAATACAAGAGCAAAATAGAGAGAAAATACAAGGAAGAATACAAGAGTAAAATAGAGAGAAAATACAAGAAAAATAAAGCAAAAGAATACAAGAGCAAAATAGAGAGAAAATACAAGGAAAATAAAGCAAAATAATACAAAAGCAGAAGGAGAAAATACAAGGAAGCGACTAAAATTACTAGAGAAACAGTACAACAAAGAGACACAGAAAATTGGGGGAAAAGAGATAAGAATACAGGTGAAAGCGAGAGAGAGAGATAATACAAGAAAAAGAGGGAAATATACACGAGAAAGAGCGGTGAAAATGCAAAAGAAAGAGAAAGAGCGAGAAAACATACAAGAGAAAGAATACAAAAGGGAGAAAGACCAGGAAATGTAAGAGCAAAAGCAAATGTCAGCTTAAGAAGAGATAGACAGAGAGAAAAGGCGAGAATGGAGTAGCAATGGAATTTCTCCTACAAATTGAAACCTAGGGAGGGAGAAGGAAAACCGATGAGAGGAAATAAAGAGAGAGAGAGGGTGAAAGAGAGACGAAGAAGAACAAACGTAGCATGACGACGATCTAAAGCGAAATTGGATGTAAGAGAACTAGAATATTACTACGAATACATATCCTCTCGCTTCTCTCTCTCTCTCTCTCTCTCTCTCTGTCTCAATCTCTCCTTTCAGTAGTTACGACTACGTGGAAGCACACGAGGGGGAAAATAATGACGGCTTTACACCTGATGGATGCACATATAGCTATGACAGTCCTCCATCCCTATGTACACGTATGTACACAAATGTACATTTTTTTTTGCAACGAACCATCCCACAAAACAACAACAAAGGACGAGACTACTAGAGATAAGGTATTTTGTACATGTTTTCCCCCTCGACTCGAAAAGCCTTTCGTAGTTATAATAATAATACTAGCCTGACAGTTTAACGTGTGTCTCTCTGACGACGACGGTAGGAGCTCTGAATAATAAAGTTAGTCAGGGACACGAGAGCCACGAGAGAGAGAGACAGGGAGAGAGAGAGAGCACGAATGCTCAAATGACACACACCCTGCAGAACGGGTGAAAACCAATAGGATTACTGGAATCTCTCCATCATTAAGCTCACCGCCATTTTATAGGGTAGCAATTCTTCTATGTACTTAAAAGCCCCTATCAATAATTTTACTCCAGCCCTTTCCATCATAAATAAATACTCTTTCTCTCCCCACAATGCCACTACATACTAGCCTAAATACTATTATTACCGTTAAACCTCCACTTTTTTTGCTCTTTGTGGTAAAGCAAACCAATATGGAATATTCCGATACATTTTTTTTTCTCCTCTCTTTCTTCATTCCTTTCAAGTGGATTCCTATTTATGTCTTTCCCTCTCTCTCTCTCTTTCTGGAGAAGAAAAGAGAAAAGTGTCTCCACTTGTACTTTATTATTCCTTTTTATTATGATGACAATGTAGTAATAACACACTTCCCAGCATTTAATACGAATTTCCCCCTTTTCTGAGCCACCCTTTCACTCCTCTTTTATGGGAGGACAACAAATGGGGGAAACGTCGGAAATCAATGGGGAAGTTTCCATGACTTTTTTTTTTCAAAAGTAAATTGACTTTTTACTATCCAAAATGGGGAATGATTTCGTCAACAAAAAAAAACAAAATGTACACCACTTCTGGTCATGTTTCCTTAAATTGTTTCCAGCTTTATTTATATTTATATATAAATACGTGTATTTACTCCAATTGAAATGTAGCCACAAATATACCTGTAATGTCCATACATATTACATGTGTAATTTCCCAACTCACAAAATGGGTGGATACCTTACTCAGGTGACTTTTTATATGGACGACAACACTTAAACATTCTCATAGAACTTCCTGGAAATGATAATTATTATTGGAAGGGAAGGAAACGTCACTTTCCACTATTAAAGTGATACATACATACATAGCAATGTGTATTAATGTAGATATATACCTCCATTTTTTTCTACATGCGGGAGTTCGGCTTGGACTTTGTGCTAATAACCCTCTAAATCTATTCTACTTGGTTCAGAAGGGAGAAGTGTAATGAATGTGTAGGGAAAAAAAGTAAATGTGAAAATGATACCATCAATTTTGTTCGCATGAGAGTGGAGCATGTTCTTTTTTTGGAGGCGAAAAATACATACATACGTATATATATACATGAAAGGTAGTATGACGGGGTTTATAGAGATTTTATAGAGCTCATAGGGTGAATTATGGGCTGGGACGTATGTATCATGTTGATTGGGCTTGCTGCGACGGTAGCATGGCGAAACCATGAAGCATAGAAGTCGCTATTGAGGGGGGCTTGGAATTCTAAATATTCTCCCTTTTGATAAGTAATTAAGGCCATAATCCATAGTTCCTCACTCATTTAGTCACTCGTCAGTTTGTTGTATTGGAATGTCCCCTCCTTCCTCGTGTTCCACCGAGCTGGGAATGTACGAGCCATTTATTCCCACTTCACATTCCTCAGTTTTGCAGAAAAACATAAGGATCTGCTCTGCTCTTATATTTGTATTTCACCTTTCTCTCTCATCCTGTTTCTCTCGCTTTCTCTGTCTCTTTCTCTCTATTTCTGTTTCTGCCTTTTCTCTCTCTTTCTCTCTCTTTCTGTCTCTTTCTCTCTATTTCTCTTTCTGTCTCTTTCTCTCTATTTCTGTTTCTGTCTCTTTCTGTTTCTGTCTCTTTCTCTCTATTTCTCTTTCTGTCTTTTTCTCTCTCTTTCTGTCTATTTCTGTCTCTTTCTCTCTCTTTCTGTTTCTGTCTCTTTCTGTTTCTGTCTCTTTCTGTTTCTGTCTCTTTCTGTTTCTGTCTCTTTCTGTTTCTGTCTCTTTCTCTTCCTTTCTCCTGTCTCTTTCTTCTTCATTTCTCTCCCTCCTCTCTCTCGCTTTCTTTCTTTTTCTATATGCTTCTTCCTTTGTCTATCCTTTTCTTTATTTTTTTTCTGGTTTTATCTTTCTCTTTTTTTAATTTTTCTCGCCTCGCCCTTCCTCTTTTTTTAATCCTCTTTGTCTCTCCGTTTCTCTTTTTTCTTCTTTCTTTCTCTTTTTGTTTTACTTCTTTCGTTCTATTTTTTTAATTTTCCTTGTCTCTTCTTTTTTTACTTCTTTCCTTTTTTTTCCTTGTCTCTTCTTTCTCTTTTCTTTCGTTTCTTTCTCTTCGACTTTGTCTTACTTTGTTCAATTCTCTAGTTGAGTGTCTTTACTTTTACTGTTTTTTCTCCCTTTTCTTTTCTTATCGTCTCTTTTTCGCTTTTTCTCTCTAGTCCTTTCTCTTTTCTTCTCTCGTTCTTTTTCTTTTCTTTTCATTCTTACTCTTCACGTCTCTCTTTCTTCCTTGCTTCTTCTCTCTCTCCTGCATATTCTTTTCTTTTTTCACTCGAGTTTTCTTTCTTGCTTTCTATTTCTTTTCTTCTATCCTAGTGCTTATTAGTTGTTTCGTTTCCCTCTTTTTCCTTCTCTGTCCATATTTCTATTTTTGGTTCTCTGCCAGTGATTTTCTGCTTCTCTTGTTTTCATCTTTCCTCGTCTTCTCTGATTATCTCTCTTGGTCTGTCGTTTTCTTTATTCGTCCTGATCCACTCAATCTTTAATTCATGCTCTTCCCCTTCTCCCCGCCTTAACACCCTCTGTTCCTCCCTTCCTCTCTAATTGCAAGTAGGTATATCTCCCTCTCCCTCCATCTCCCTTCTTTCACCCCCCTTTTCCCCCATTTTTCTGCCTACAGCGGCTTCTACCAGTAGTCCCATGTACAGACGTAGTAAGTAGCACCTTTATCCCCCACTTTCAGTATCTACACCACATATTGGGAGTGATTTTATCTTGCTTTCACCATTTTGGATTTCATACTGATTTCCCCGTCTCTGTCTCTAATGATTGCCGTTCCTTCTGTACTTTTCCCCGCTGGCTTTTCCCTCCTTCCTCCGGAGTTTCCCATTCACCCGCAGCTCCGCTCTGTTAACACGGTGGAAAAGTCTCCCTCGATACTTTTATGAAGCCTTTGATGCCTCCTTCGTTCTTCGTAGCCATCTATCTTTCCTCATATCTTTCCCTCTCTCTCTCTCTCTCTCTTTCCCCCTCTCCCGACTAATGCGAAAGAGAATATGAAAAAATAATTCCACTGTGGCACTAATAATGAAAGGAGGAGTTTATAATTACAGAATGTTTGGGCTAATCGTAGCAGGAGTAATTATCCGGGATTTTCCCCCCAAAAGCCGCTCCCACCCCACTAGTATGAGGACATATATACATCTATATATACATCTATTTCATGTATACCGGTGTAAAGGCATTTAGTTCATATTAGATACATATTTTTATATTTTATTTTTACACCAGGTAATACAGGTAGAACATAAAGATGGAAGGGCCGAATTATGGGGAGCGGTGCGAAGGTAAGTAATAATAATTACCAGGCGGATATTGTTACCTGGGAGAGAATGCATATTATCTAATGAATTCAATATTGTAATGGAAAACTATTATTTCCCCTTGAGAATAATTACATCTATTACCATTTCCACTCCTCCTTTTCTTCCTCGTCTTTTTACACGAAAGGGATTATAAAACCTTCCTCTTTTCCCCCTTCTTCTTCTTCCTTTCAAGGTGTGCCCCGCACTGCTTTGTTTGTCCCTGTCATACCCCCAAAAATTATCGAGGACACTCTTTTGCATGCACATAAACGTCCATATGTATAACTTCCATGTATAGATGGAGGACAATCATTAAAAATAGTCACAGAATGTTTGTTTACGACAGAGAGAGAGAGAGAGACAATTTACGGGAGGAAGCAACATTGGAGAGGATGAGAGGTCCCAATACTAATATTATCTCATATTATCCTGCTCTCCCTCCCATGACATCCAGGAGGTGCTCTTTTTTTTAAAAAAAATACAAAATTACGTCCTATGTACAGATATAATAATATTCATAATTTCCCCTAATGATGATTCAGTTTTATTAGAACCCCGAAGGACGACAAAAGAAGATTGCTAATTCCATCAGAAATTTAAAGAAAAAGTAAACCTGTAAGTCCAATTCTAATCCGTGAGGCCGTAATTGTAATAAAAATTGGAAAATGCTACACAAATGACTGTCATAAATGTGTAATGGTTCAGGGAATTAGGACAAAAAGACGAGCGGGAGGGGGTTCCTGCTGGCAATTTATCTGTACGTGTTCATGCATCAGTGTTACTTCCCAACTGCACACAACGGGGGTAGAGTCCAAAATATGTAGATCCTGTGACTGAAAGTAGGATGTCAAGAATGTCCAGAAGGAGAGAGGAATCAAGCAGTGGTCCCAGAAACAATGGGACTTGAATGAAAATGGAACATTTTAAACTTGTTCAAAGTTATGTCCCTGTTATTTTTTGGGGTAGGGAGGGGGAAGAGACAAATTATCAATGGATGGGGTAACCCCAAAGAGGGATGCGTATGTATAGCCACGCATTTTAAGGGAAGGAAGTCAGAAGAGGAAGAAAGGAAGCGGGCTGGACGGGGATGGAACAGGAAAGGTGGGAAGAGGTAGAGAGGAAGTGGAGGCGAGACTGGAGAAGCAGAAATCAAGAGAGACAGCTGGGAGAGACTGCGAGAAATAGAGAGAGAAAGAAAGGAAGTGAGGAAAGGGAGACAAAAAAGAGGAGGGTAGAGAGAAACAAAGAGAGAGGAAGAGCGAGAGGAAGAGAGAGAAGAACAGAGAGAGAGAGAGAGGAAGAGAGCGAGGAAGGGAGCGAGAGAGCGAAAAACAATTTAGACTGGAGCTACCTGTCTCCATGTGAAAATCAGAGGAGGAAATATTAAGCGGATATTGACTATAAAGAGATTGGAAAATGAGCCATTTGCATTTTCCTCTTTCGATGTCTCCCGCTAACATGCCCATTGAAATCATTCCTATACAAAGAAACTCTGTTTCTCTCTCTCTTCCTCTCTCTTTCTCTCTCTTCCTCTCTCTTTCTCTCTCTCTCTTTCT
>JAQGBT010006290.1:0-12779 GCA_034698585.1 Disparrhopalites patrizii
TCTAGCTTGTACAATCTTATCTCTTTTTCTCGCTCTAGCTTGTACAATCTTATCTCTTTTTCTCGCTCTAGCTTGTACAATCTTATCTCTTTTTCTCGCTCTAGCTTGTAAATTGTTTTCTAATTTGTTCACTTTAGCTTGTACAATCTTACCTATTTTTCTCGCTTGAACTTGTATATTTTTATCTCTTTTCTCCCTATGTATTTTGCTTCTACTTCTGCCTCATTTTCTCCTTATTTTCGTCCCTCTTTATCTCGTTTCTCCATTTGTCTTCCTTCTCCATCCCTTTTTCTTTCTTGCTTCTTTTCTTTCTCTGCTTTCGACTTACACTTTGCATCTCTTTTCTCCACAATTTGCTTCTCCCGCTGTGCACGTTTTCCCCGTTTTTCGTTTTGTTTTCGTTATCTGCTACTCATGTTTGCCTATCGGTTTCATTCGGCTTGTCTCTTTTTATCTTTGTCTACATCAACTTGATATCTTGAATTTCTCTTTTTTTTAATCTGACGTTTTCTTTATTTCGTTGTTTCTTTTTCGACTTTTCTCCTTAATATATTTCTTTCTCTCTTTTCTCTTGTTCTTTTCCTGCATTGTCCTATTTGTCAATGCTGAATTCTTCCTTCCCGTTATTTTCAAAAATTTCATCCCGTCTCAATTTCTTTGCGTTCCTTTGAGCATATCACATTTTTGTCTCCATACATTTGCCTTTGTGTGCATGAATCTATTTAATTCTTTGTTACTATTTAAAGTATTGTCTGACTGATCCTTTCTCCCGTCTCGAAGAATCTCCTTTCTCCTCCCTTCACGTCTCTCCCCTGTCTCTCTCTCTCTCTCCCGCATAATCCTCCCCTTTCATTCTCCGTCTCGCCCGAGTTGAAACAACTTTTTTTTTTTGAACACATGTGAAGTCATTTTTCTCTCTTGATATTATCCATTTTTACTGTGAAACATTGTCAAGTTACCAGAACCAAATATCAAGGGACGGAAAGAGTAAAGAAAAAAAAAATTGTTCGGCGTCAGAATATTGGAAGTTGTAGTAGAATTGTTGAAAAATTTTTACATTGTCTCCTCCCGCCTCGATCACTTTAATGTATGCAAATTGCAAATAAAACCTGGGACTTTATTTTCCGGAGTCATTTTCCTGGGAATGTGACTGCGTCTTTCCCCTTCCTCGTAATACTCTTTGCTAGTTGCTCCTACTAAATATTTAGGGCTGGGGACAAGTGTCTATGCAAACAAAACGGAAGGAAAGGGAAATATTATAATACTATTGTTGTGAGAGAAAGTCGTTTCTGTACAGACAAATGTTACGTATATGGCAGGAAGTGGGAGATGTCGCATTAGTTGTCTGGAGGGAGATGAGCCATGACAATAGACGGACAAAAAAGTTTTTTTTTTAGTCTTTTTTATCAATTCCTGGGAAAAAAATTCTGCAAGAAGACAGCGTACCTAAAATTAAGAGTGAAGCTGACTTTTTTTTTGTCGACGTCAAAGGTTCCTCTGTTTAGTCTTGACGTATATGTATGTATTCCGGGAAATGATAAAGGTCAAAGGGTATTATAGAGTTAAAGGGATTTAAAATCAGATTTTCCTCCAGGAACATTGAAATGGAAAGCTGTGGATCTCTACAAGTCCCATTTGCGACGTTTTTATCCTTTTATTTTTTAATGAGCCGGAATTAAGTTATACTTAAAGGATTTTCCCAGCAAAAATAGATACACATAAGCAATTTCTTTGCGTCAAAACTATATCTTGATTAAGGCAGATAAAGAGACAGCTTCTGTGACCAAAATTATCTATAAATTCAAATAAATTAAATAAATGAAATACTAAATAACTCAAATATGAAGTAAATTAAATATAAAATAAATTAAATACTAAATAACTCAAATATGAAGTAAATTAAATATTAAATAAATTAAATACTAAATAACTCAAATATGAAGTAAATTAAATATTAAATAAATTAAATAACTTAAATATGAAGTAAATTAAATATTAAATAAATTAAATATTAAATAACTTAAATATGAAGTAAATCAAATATAAAATAAATTAAATAAATTGAATATAAAATAAAGCCAACTGTGACCAAAGTCGGCTATTGTCTAGAGGGCTGTTTGCCGGTAGATGAATCTTACAAATTAATTTAATTTGAATTTAATTTTTGACCATTCAATAGCTTTCACTGTCCAATTAAATCACACCGTTTGTCAGTGGAGTTTGTCTGGAGATCTATGCAATAAATTTTTTTTGAGAGAATTTAACATTTTTGATTTGAAATAATTACTAATAATATAAATTAAGTTAAAAATAAATTAATAATAATGACATTTTAACTAATTTAATTTCTCTGTTACCTTTTTGTTATGCAAATTGGACAGCGGCAGACGGGAGAAAATCATATTTGAATTTTCTTCTCCCTTCGAAATAAATGTTAGATTTAAATTAAGTAAAAAATAAATTAATGATAATAGAATTTTAATTAATTTAATTTCCCAGCTACCTTTTTATTGTTGTAAAAATTGAACAGGGGCAGCTGGGAGAAGATCAGATTTGAATTTCCTTCTCCCTCCGAAATAAATGTTTTTAACTCTCTAGCTCCCGTTTATGGCGAGGTGTAAAAGGCTTTTACAGTCGCCGTTAAACCCCCTGGCTTTGCATTTGCCTCCGTAATAATGCGTTTAATCCCAAAAAATTAAACCGGGAGTGTTTATTCCCTTCTCCCAAAGCCAGTCAAGTGTCCGGGTGGGGGGAAAAAGATAAACAAGGAACATATTATTCCATGGATATTATATCCCGGTACAAAAACAAGAGGATCGACTCATCCTTTTACACCCCAATTGGCCCCGTTTATGTGGAATAAAGCCCTACCCACCGCCGTCGGTGACTGAGAATTATCATTTAAAAGTGAAATTTATTCCGAAATTTCCCTAGTCTCTTTCTCTCTTTCTCTTTCTACTAAAACCATGTTCTCTTTCCCACATTCAATGCTAGTATGTTGATTTGTGTATACACACACAATCTACCCCACAGACGGGATTTGTAGTACAAAGACCACAAATGCCCGGGTTTTGGGTGATTGTTAGATGAGAGGAACATGTCAGGGAAAAGGGACATCTCTTCCCATCCAAGCCGGGATTGGAAGCAAGTGTAATAAAATTTACTTAATATATAAAGCCGGGGTATGACCATCCTCCACCGTTGGAATATTTCCGTGTGTTTGGCCACACATATTTACTGGAGGAGGGAAACATAAAATGCTTTAATTCCTCCAGCATCTGCTTGAACATGGCTCTTGTGGAGGAGGACTAGGCCAGTATTTGCGATAGCGCTTTGGTTAGGAAATTCTTTATGCAGTTCCAATTTGGGGTATAGTACAAGTCAACAAACCATCCTTTTGACGGGTAATAGTGAATGCAATTTTGAAATGAGACTCGAGAGAGAAACGAGAGAATGTGAGCGGGGAAGAATGGGATGGTTAGCCTCATCACCGAATAGATTAAATTCATTTCATTTTCCGCGAGTTTAGTTTTTACATACGCTCTTTAAAACACTGGCTTTTACTGTCTTTCGGATATTGCTACAACAGGCTACTGCCAATGAGCTTGGTCTTCCAAATGGCACTTACTATCACTCCATTTCATCTATTTTCTCACTGATTTTCTTCCTCCACTCACTTTCTCTCACTTTCTCTCTAATTTTCTTCCTCCACTCTCTTTTACTTTCTCTCACTTTCTCTCTGATTTTCTTCCTCGACTCACTTTCTCTCACTTTCTCTCTAATTTTCTTCCTCCACTCTCTTTTACTTTCTCTTACTTTCTCTCTGATTTTCTTCCTCGACTCACTTTCTCTCACTTTCTCTCTGATTTTCTTCCTCCACTCTCTTTAACTTTCTCACACTTTGTTTCTGATTTTCTTCCTCCACTCACTTTCTCTCACTTTCTCTCTGATTTTCTTACTCCACTCTCTTTTACTTTCTCTCACTTTCTCTCTGATTTTCTTCCTCCACTCACTTTTACTTTCTCACACTTTCTCTCTGATTTTCTTCCTCGACTCACTTTCTCTCACTTTCTCTCTGATTTTCTTACTCCACTCTCGTTTACGTTCTCACACTTTCTCCATTGCTTTTTATTTTTTTCTCGGGCTTTCTCCTTTTCTCGTACTTTCCCTGGGTTCTTGTAATTACTTTCTCTTTTGATATAGAACTTCCTCTAATTTACTCTCTTACCTTCTCTTTTTGCTTTGTACCATTGTCTGTCCTATTCTCTTTCATTATCTCCCTGATTTCCTTACTCTCCCTTCTCTTACTTTATTATATTTTCCCCTGTACCGTTGCTAATTTTGCCTCTTACTTCTCTCATTTTCGCTCATACTTTCTCTTCTATTCTCTCGCGCCTTATCTCACTCTCCCCCTTACTTCCTTTATTATCTTTAATATTTGTCCGTACTTTGTCTATTTTTCCCTCCTACTTTTTCTGATTTTCTCTCCTGCTTTCCCTCATTTTCTCTCTTGGTTTCCCTCATTTCCTCTCTTACAACCTCCCATTTTATTTACAACTTTTGCCCTTCATCATGTATAGTTCATATTTTCAGTTTCTGCGTCTCTCTTTTTCGATCTTTTTCTCATTTAGTTGCTCCGCTTCCTCATGCCATCCCTTCATTTTGCCGTTTCTTTTATTCTTTCCCTCCCATTTTCGCTCTTTCTATCGTTCTTGCTCCTCTTTGTTAATAATATTAATACATTCCTCTCATTATTTCACTTTTCGCCATCGTCCGAATTCTCCCACTGTTTTGCTCTCTCGCTTCTCCCCTTATATTGACTGTTCCCCCCACTTTCATATGCTCTCGCCTTTGCATTTATCCCCCGAATACGAGCCTCCAGCCGTTGACAAGGAGGAAAACTTGAATAAATATGCGTAACACCGAAGACATGGAGACGGGGAAAATACAAAGAAAACTCTGCGGAATAAAAAAAAAAAAAAACTCCCACTACAAGATATCTGAATCCATCCGTTTATTTCCTTGTTCCCCTTCAACTGCGTCCCTATAAACATACTCGAAAAGACGGGAAGTGACGGAGTTGATGGCACAGTTTATTTGCAAATAGCTCCCACACTCCGTATATTATAACCAGGGACCATGCTTGGGCTAAAAGGGGTGATGTCGGTCTAGAAATGACAATTTTATTCAAATGTGATAGCCTTGTCGCACGATAAGCTGCTAAGTAATGTCATCTCGCTTATTTTGTCACAAGGAAAATGGCAACCTTCCGCCGTCTTTAAACGAGGAATCTCCACTCCTATATACATATATGTACACTATTACAACAAGAATTTATAGGGGTATATCAACCACTCATTCACACGACTTTTCCTCTCTTGACTCAAGAGACACCAGAGGGGGAGGATAGAATTGAGGATGAAAAAAAAAGATATTATTATTACATTGCCAACATGGAAAACATGGAATCTTAGCCGGGAAGTTTTGGAAGAGGAGATGCCGTAAGAACAACAAGGCAATTGTTATTGTGTTCAAAACTACCAATTTTGAACATTTGCTAACTATTGCCTCCTCCTGACTTTGGCCCTACCATCCCATTTGATCATCCCGGAGTAGTCGTAGATTGGCACGGGAACAAAAACACAATCTTCCCATCCTCAAAAGCTCCTTGCACGGGGCATTAATGGGCTACAAAAGGAGGAAGGAAATGGCCTACATAATGGCGTGGCAATGGCCCTTTTACTACTCAAGTCCATTCCAATCCTTCGGAGCTTCTGCAGGGACTTTTTGGCTCCCTTTTCAACGATACTCCTCTATAATGCCCGTGCGAAATTCCTGTGAATGCTCCAGGGAATTTAATTGATTATTTATCCCCGTAAAATATATGGGGAGGAGTGTGCCAGTGAAATTCGTACTCAAACTGATACTAAAATGATTTTTATCATCCTATTTATGTACAGGGTGGTCAGACAACATTGTTTGCAGGGGATTTTGAGAATAATCAGATTTTTCTTGAAATTCCAGTCATTGCTGGTGATTTCAAGGTGTAAATAATTATTTACACGGATTTGGAGCTAATAGCCCAGACAATATCTCTCCGTTTGTATACATTTAACGATTTGTGCCTATATTTTTGTATTTATTTACGTCCGTTTATTTACATTTGTTTTTATTGTACCTACGTATAGGCGGACCTTGTTTAGCTAGTGACTAACCGTGTATTTATCACTCATTTCATTGAGCTGAAATTCGTCATCAATCAATTCATTTTTCATTTTCCATAAACTGGCTTCTTTCTACAGGGGAATAGTTTGGTCCTGCCTCACTAATTGGGTGAAAGTTTTGTGTTCGCTTGTGTCTTCTCGTTATTTAGAATCGATTTTGTTTTCAAAATTTTTAATTTAATCCGGAATTAATGGGCAATACGAAAATTGTAATTATTTGAGCTGAGGTTAACTAGGAATGTGAATTTAACTATTTGAGCTGAGGTTAACTAGGAATGTGAATTTAATTATTTGAGCTGAGGTTAACTAGGAATGTGAATTTAATTATTTGAGCCTAAATTAATTAGGAATTAAGAAATTTCAATGGTTTATTCCAGCTTAGATAAATTAGGAATTCATAATTGTTAATTGTTGATTTGAACTTAGATGAATTAGTTATGCATAAATTGTAATTACTTATTTGAACATTGTTTAATTAGGAAGTCATAAATTGTAATTATTTCTTTAAGCTGAAATTAAGTAGAAATTCAGAAATGCTAATTATTGCTTTGAGCTGAGATTAATTAGGATTTCAGAAACGTTGATTATTTATTTTTTGTTTAATTAGAGTTTCAAAGTTTTTAAATTTTAACTTAAATTTGATTTAATTAAATTTGTAAATTATTTTATTTTATTTTATTTTGTAATAATTAATATTCAATTTTATTACGGTGTTAAAATGCATCCCATGCACATTACCCTGTTATCAGCCCTGGCACTAGCCGGAGTGTTCTTCTTGGTTCTACTATTCAAGTTCATTGAGTCTGCCCTGCAATTGGATCGGGACAGGAAAGGGGAAAGGGCAGAAAGCGGCACAACTGAACAAATTTCCAGTGCTAATCGTGCTAATCCCTCTAAATCCTCCAGACGAGCGGGAAATGATGAGGAAATGGAAATGTTCCCATTAAATCCCCCTCCGCCCGCCCTGGCGTCGAGCGAGAACAAATCCAGTAAAATCCAGGTGAAAGTACACCAACATTGGGAGAAGGACCCGAATTCGCCCGGGAGATTCAAGACGGAAAATGAGAAGGCCGGGCATAATCAGTCCAATAAGTTGCCCAAGAAAGTCCTCAAAGAGGATGATGGAAGTTTGGGGAAATCAACAAAATTTCCCCCCGCGAAAAGGATTCTGGAGAGAAGAGAGTCTTCTCCGCCATCCTACCCGGGTGATTCCTCCCGGACGAGTTTGGAGGAAGAGCCCGCCGGGGGAAAAGGTCCAGAGGGACTGGGGAAGGAAGGGAATCCCAGGAAGATCTATTATCCATTGGAATCCCTCCAAAATGTAGATGAGTACCCGGATTGGAGGGAGGGCATTAGTGGAGGAATGTGGACGACGACGGATGGATTCGGAGGGAGGAAGCGTAATCAAGCTAATACATTGGAGACGGATAGTTCCCTAGTAATTGTAACGGGATCGACTAATGGGAAAATTGCGGGTTATTGTGTCAACCTGGTGAAGCGAAAATGTTACTTTTATATCTATCCCTTTGACCGAATTCCATGGGAAGGATTTTTCCTCCGGGAAGAACTAGTACTATTAGTGGGACAAGAAGAAAGGAATTCCCTGGAGAAAAATGGGAAGTTGATGGAGGGAGCGGAGAAAAAACAATCAACATCACCCCCGGAGGACCCACATGTCCAAAATCTCTATTTTGCCACTTGTCTCTGGTTCGAGAGTATGAGGAAGTTTAAAACTTTCCGGCTCCATTCCCTTCATCCGGGGGTGGATGGTGGGAATGGAGGGGAAGGAGGAGGACAAGGGAGGGGCCCATGGATGAAATTACTTCTCCATTGTTTGAGGTGCCTGGAGGGGGATTTCAAAGGAACTTCAAAGGAAGAGCGGGAATTGGAGGAGAAAAAGGAGGAGGAGGAGGAGAAACAACAACAGCGGGGGATTTGTATGGTCAATAGGAAATTTTATCCCAATCATGGGGACGACGACGTCGGAGGCTCCTCGGATTCCTCATCTGGAGGCTCCAGGGAACTCTTCAGTCCCTATCACATGCCCATTCATTACCTCCTCCGGGGAGAACTCAGCCGATTTACCCATTTTATGGCGGAGGATTTTGCCGTCCAGAGATTTGAAGGGACGCATAATTTCAGAGTAATCACATACATAGATTCACATGAGCCTTCAGCGTTCGTTTTGGACCAACTACGTTTCTTACTAATTCCATCTGGAATGTTTTTTCATTTTTATGTCTATTTTTTGCCCCTTTTATTCTGATTTTTATTCCAGTTTTTGGTTCCTTTTTTAATTCATTTGTTAGTCCAACTTTTAAACGGTGTTTTAGTCCATTTTTGGTTCATTTTTTTGTACATTTTGAATCCGGTTTTTATCCTATTTTTTAGTTCATTTTAGTGCATTTTATTCCAATTTTTAGTTCATTTTATTTCAATTTTTAGTGCATTTTATTCCAATTTTTAGTTCATTTTATTTCAATTTTTAGTCCATTTTATTTCAATTTTTAGTCCATTTTATTTCAATTTTTAGTCCATTTTATTCCAATGTTTAGTCTATTTTTTCCCCGTTTTTAGTTCAATTTTAGATTATTTTTAGTTCATGTTTTAGTTTAGTTTTTAGCTCATTTTTAGTTTAGTTTTTAGTTCATTTAGTTTATTTTTTAGCCCTTTTTCTTCAGTTTTTTTGCCCGGTTTTCCTAAGTCATTTTGACCTTCTTTCTTCTTCATTGAAATTTGTCTGTCCCGCACTAAAATGTGATTTTTCAATCATTTGAATTTGGTTTCAAACACATAGTTGACCGTCAACGGTGGGATTTAGGATGGAATGTAGTTGGGCATAAAAAGGCTTTACATTCCAATGTGCTGCCTGTCGGATGGCTGTTATCATTCCCTCATTTACTTATTCTGCAGAGAGTCATCCTTTTATATGTGGTTTAGGAAGGCAAAATCAAATCTGATTGTCTCCTTTGTGCTGTAATTTAAGAGTGGATCAACTGATTTTGATCTTATTCGTATTCCTATTCATTGTATAAAAGTCCATGAAATCCTTTTTTTCCCTTCGTAATTTTTTTCGCCGTCTTATCATGTCTTGGTAGCCCCAAATGTACCATATTTTTCCTTTTCAGTTCCCACCCAGGCTCTAGAGACAAAAATCGAGTTAAGTGCGAAGAAAATTTAACTCACAATTCTAACCAAGCCAGGAAAAACGCCTGGTGATTTCTTATGGAAAATAATATTTTTGAGAGATTTTTCAAAAACAATTGGAGTCATTTGATCTTTATGTGAGGCTGTAGAACTTTAGTCAAAATGATTACATAATTAATTTTCACACTTTTTATAAATAATTTCCAGAATTTTGTAAATTCAGACTAAAACCGGTTTGTGTCCCTTCAAACACATAGTAAAATCCGGCTTCTGCTTGTATTTACTAGCGCTAAATTCCCACATTTGCACATACTTTCTCCATATACTATAAAGGGAAGAAAGAAGCTGCTTGGAATTAATCAGATTTGATTCTTGATGGCCCAAATTGATACTATATTTTTACTTGTTTATAAAACTGTTACAGGTTCCAACTGGAGAAGAACCACAGCCCACGGAAATGTACACGGCGTTCCTGCTTCGAGTAAGGCACTAATTAGTTCCTTAAAACTTTCCCTTCAATGATGAAATACCCAGAATAATGGCTGTCCCTTGTGTACTTTGTAATTTCCGTATATATTTCACCATTTTATTCTATTTGTGTAGGCGGAGCTCACCCTACGACAGCTGAAGACTGGGAAACGGAATGATTATTCCCCTCAAGCATATCGTTTGTAGTGACAAAATATTTGTACATGCAGATAAGCCTTTTATCTCCAGTAAAATAAATAAAAGTAACACCTGTACCATTCTGTCCAACATCCAGTCTTTGATCTATAGCATGGCATTTCCGCATCGCCAAGAGGAAAATAGGGAGCGCTATGCCCCAACAGACACTTTTATATAGAATGCATATCAGTATTTTCCATAAGCAAACACAAGGGAGATAAATGTACATCGGGAAATACTCATCATCAGTGCGAGAAATGGATCCAGGTGTATTGGAAGGCTTTTATAAACACAAATGGAATTAAGTTCGGATTTCCTAAAATTGTTTGATTTTTGGCTGAAATCATTGCGACACACTTTCTCTGTACCTTTCATTGGGATCAAATGTCATTTGTTGGGCATGCTAACTTTGGCTTTTTATTCCGAAAAACTATGCTTTTACCGGGAAAAATTATGCTTTAAGCTTTGCGTTTCCCCTAAATGTTACATTTTTCCCTCTAAGAATGATGATTTTTCTCTACAAATTATGTTTTCTTCCCCAGAAATTGTGCTTTCCTTCCTAAAAATGGTGCTCCACACCCTAGAATTTGTGCTTTGCCATGTAAAATTGTATTTCCCGCAAAAATGGTGCTGGATGTTAATCCTATAGAAATTGTACTTTGTCCCTAAAAATGATACTTTCTCCCTAAACATTGTGCTTTCTCCCCTCAAAATTATGCTCTCCCCCTAAAATTTGAAATTTCCTCCCTAAAAATGATGCTTTCCCTCTATAAATTATGTTTTGATCCCGTAAATTTCGGGTATTTCTGGATACATATAAATAATATGGAGATTTTGGGCTCAAAAATGAAGAATTACATTGATTTTTTTTGCTGTTCTTATGAAAAGTTGAATTATTTTGCAGAGTTTACTGGAAATTTGTCCTTTTTGATTCCAGTTTTTTCGAAAATATGTTTTTAGTCTTGTTTTTGCTTGATTTTTGTGTAAAAACTGTGCATAAAACGTACAACAGCTTGCAATGGTCCAAAACGAGATATTTCCAACTGTGCTACTCTTTCGGCGTGGCCTAATCATTGAAAGTTTCGTTAAAATCAGTAAAAATTCAGTCTTTTCCATTATAATTTACGTAGATACCAATATGTACTAGCTTTCTTGCAGGAGAGTACTTTCCCCTCATAAAAGCTTTGAGACCTAATCCGATTTGTGCCTCCTCCCATCATTTGTGTCGCAACCAATTTAATGACAATGGACCATTCTCACCGCCAACCAAAGGTCCATCTGTACACAGTTATAATGAGTGCCCAACAGCCATGGAAATGACTGAATGCACTGCAAAGAGCATTTTTGTATATGAGCCGTGTTTTCCCAAGTACCATTTCCGCCTGTCAGAGGCTGCCAAAAAAAAAGACGGGTTAAATGAACTTTTTGAGTGCGTATTCACGGTGACATGACAGGGAATGCTAAGTGTCTATTCAAAGCCTTCATCCCGCTCCTTCCTCTGACATTCCCCAAAAAATGTCTATAACAATTCCAAAGTGTAAAGAGATTTGCCCGACTGCAGTCATCTCCACATTTGTTTGAACCGCCCCATGAGCCGGGGTGGGGTGGGTGATCATGCCATTCATTTCCTACTATTAATTGTAACGGGAAAAAAATATTTGGAGATTTACTATAGAGATTATAGGGTTACAAAAAATCCTATGTTTGGTTTAGGTTCATAGAGGAAGAGATAGACACAAACGAGGATTTTTTTTACAGCCCATTTGAATGTATTTATCCGCTTGTAACATGTTTGCTTTGGCATGTTGGGCACATCCTGGGTAAAAAGCATGGAACAACTTTTTTAGAGGCTCTTCTTCCCCCTTTAAGTATACTTGTTGTTCGGTGTCAAAACATTTCATTCCTAATGGTTTATGACGGAGGTGAAAAAAATAGGCTCCTTTTTTACCCATTTTTCTCTTTAACCGCTTTTACTGTCTCTTTCCCTCTCTCGCACTCCCAATCCCTTTTTGTCCCTTTGAAGTTTAACGCACGTTTTTCCAAAGTACTACAAGGAAGAGAGAGAGGGGATTTTTTTTTTTTTGAAAGGACAAAAAAATATGAGTGGTGCCGAAAAAGATTTAGCATAACGATTGTTATCTGGGAAAATGCATGCGAAATTGATACCATTGGCAATGACATTACCCATACGGGGAACTGTCGTGTTTGGAGAGACTCCAAAAGAGAGCGAAAGCGAGAGAGAGAAAGAGAGAGAGAGAGAGGGAATGATAGAGTGAGAAAGAAAGAGAGAGTGAAAGTCTAGAAGGAAAGAGCGAGAGAGAAAGAGAGAGGTAGATCCATAGATGGATAGAGAGAGAAAGAGAGCGAGATACAGAGAGAAACAGGGCGAGATACAGAGAGAAAGAGAACGAGATACAGAGAGAAAGAGAACGAGATAGAGACAGAAAGAGAGCGAGATAGAGAGAAAAAGAACGAGATAGAGACAGAAAGAGAGCGAGCTAGAGAGAGAAAGAGATAGAAAGAGTGAAAGGAATAGAAAGTTAGAGAGAGTGAAAGGGAGAGAAATAGAGATCAGAAAAGAGAAAACGGAGAGAAAGAGAAGAAACGGGATAAGGAGACAGAAAATGAAAGAGATGAAGAGACAAAGAGAGACAAAGAAAGAGAGGAAGAGACAAAGAGAGACAAAGAAAGAGAGGAAGAGACAAAGAGAGACAAAGAAAGAGAGGAAGAGACAAAGAGAGA
>JAQGBT010006291.1:0-12772 GCA_034698585.1 Disparrhopalites patrizii
TTCCATATAACAACTTTTCTATATACCAACCATTTTTGCCCTTCCCTTCAGGGTTGTTATAGCGAGAGTCCACTGTACGATCTTAAATATTGTTATGGAACGGCGTGTCACAAATGCTATTATTCTACCATAACAATTATAAAACTAATTTTTAAAATGGCTTCATTCGTCTAATATATGTATTTTTCTCTCAGATGGAAATGTTTGCTTGCAAAATTTCCACCCAACCTCCGAGTGTTACCCCGGGACATTTTTTCCACTTGGATCGCCGGCTATTGACTACTGTAAGTATCTCTGGTTTTTAAATTTTATTTAGAAATTGGCACGTATTTAGTTTTGTAGACTTTATTTTTAAGATGTCCGTAATTTTATTAACTTTAAAAATGTTGTTAATGGGTCCTTTTTTATAAATACTAATTTTTACCCGCAGATCCTTGCATCTGCAACAATGTACGTCATCATCCTCATCCAGTTTCAAGCATCGGAGGTTACCGGCCCAACAAAGGTTACCGGGAATGGTATTAATGGATAATCCGTGTTTTGTTCGGATTAGTTCGACATTATCCTCTATTTGTCGTAAACAAGAAGAAGACATTGGTACAGAAATGTAACAAATTTGTATGGTCAAAATTCCATTCATTACAGGATTTAATTACAATATGAGATGAACAATTACAGCAAGCACTTCTCAAAAGTAAAATGATACCAAATATAGACAAATTTATTTCAAGACCAAACGCAAAAGAGATTGGCCGAACAGCCCTCTCTCCAACGGGTCGTAATACACAGTACTTATATTACGTATAATAATAACAATAATAATCAAAGTATGTATTACGTATAATGTATAATATATAATGTATGTATAATATATATATATAAGTATACTTACAGTGGACTCTGTCCTCTGTCTATAACAACAATGTTTAGTGCACATGTTTAAATGTTCCATATAACAACTTTTCTATATACCTACCCTTTTTGTCCGTTCCTTTAGGGTTGTTATAGCGAGAGTCCACTGTAAAGGCATTCTCTCTAAAATACCAATTGAAAAATAAACTCTTAAAAACACTTCTTCATTTAACAGCAATATGGAGTGTTAATATCATTGAAAGTTTTGTTACTCCATAAGCAAATAATTTACGCTGCAATTTAGCAAAATTGCTAATTCATATGCAAATTATAATTGCTATTAAAAAATTGATTGTACTACAATACATTTAATATGGCAAAAGGTATGTATATACGGGCAGGGAGAGGAACAAACAAAAATGCACGTCCTGAAACTATATCAATTTAGGTTCTCTTAATTTGCATTTTACATTTTGATGCATTCTGAGAGTGAATATCTACATGCTTGTAATACACAAAGAAAAAGAGGTGCAATTCAAGTAAAATAGTTCTACGCCACAGAAGTTGCTCAGATGCACACCACAAACACAGCTTCAAACACTGGCGAGTCTGTGTCGGATTAAGCTCTGAATAAATAGAAAATCAAATCATCAATCTATACATTTCGTTTGAAGATACCGCCATTTTGCTGTTCCAGCGCCACCACAACACTTTCTCGCAATGTGGGCAATTCCCCAAAAAATGTCACCGCCCCCGATTTCTTCAAAGTATCCGGTGGGATCACCCGTGCAAGAAATCGTACATTATCTCGGTTCTTGGCTATTCACTTTCCTTACTGCGGTGGGCTACTTTCCCCTAAAATTCCGGCGCCAAAATGGTTTTGGTTTCATATTCAGGGTCACGAGCTCCTCCTTCCTCTGGACGGTGCTTTACATCGTGGTCCTGACGATGACCATAATTTGGTACACCTTTAACTTCACAGCTCTAGAGATGTCCTTGGCTAAAATGGGTCAAACTCAGATCTTCTCCTACGTCTTCCTCTTTAGTTCCTGGAGTTTCACGAACATCTCCTTCCGGATGCTCTTCCTCCTCCGCGCCAGATCCCATGCCAACAACTTCTGGGCCCGGAATTTTCGGGTGCTGAATGAGCTTTGCGAGCTAAACCCGAATTTTGATTTCCGGAGAAATTCTGAAATCTTTTTGAAATACATGAAGCCCATCCGGAGGTGGACAAACATTTGGATCTTGGTCGGGATAAGCTATATACTCCTATTTAATGCCTTGAACAAGATCCACATGATTCTACGGCTCTGGGATTTCTTCAGCATATGTTCCTTGACCTTTTTGTCCATAAGCTACATAGTCCATTTTGGGTATGTCCTGTACATGGGATTCTTCCCCCAGCTCTACTGCGCATGCTTCAAACTGATCGTGGCGGAGCTGAACCAAGTTGGTGGGGCAACAAATAAAGATGATGACTATAGCCCTCCGGAATATATTTTGGTAGTTAGTGGGAAAAAAGGGGTTGGGGAGTTTGACCAGAAGATTATCCAGTGCATGAAAGCCTACAATCTCCTGGAGGACCTAGTGAAGGGCTATTCCGAGGAATTCTCCTTGGCTCTCATCATCCAGATGTTACTCTCCATTATGTTTCTGACAACCCAATTGTTTGTGAATCTGTACTTTATTCTCCACGCGGAATTGCTTGCATGCATCTGGAATGTGGGCGGTGTGGTTGTCGTGGGATGGCAACTTTTCTACCTCGCCTCCGTCTGCACGAAATTGGACATGGAAGTCAAGAACGTTTTTGGGGGGTTCACGTCCATCAATTTGGAACATATTTCGCCGGGCCATCAAAGGCAGGTAATTGGCTTAAGATCGACATTAATTAATTCCAGTTTGACTTTATTCGTCAAGAGGTTACTTACTATCTGACTGGTCAAAGGCGATATTATGCATTAACGTTATTATAAAATTGTCTTGTATATATGATGATGTAATGCAAATGTGATGTTGCGAAGTACATAGAATGTTATTTTCGCTCAATGACAGATGGAAATGTTCGCGTATAAAATTTCCGCGCAACCTCCAAAAATTAGTCCGGGACATTTTTTCCATTTGGACCGACGACTTTTGACTACCGTAAGCATCTGATTTTTAAATTTAATGCTCCCGAATCCGACGAAAACATTTTCTGTCCAACATGTCTTGCATTTCTCTCTAATTGATGTACTTAACTAATATGAGTATACTTATAGCTAATGAGATTCATTTCCGCAGATTGTTGCATCAGCTACAACGTACGTCATTATCCTCATTCAATTTCAAGCGTCGGAGGATACCTCAGCACCCAATGAGTGAATGGTATATAATTGACAAACCGTGAATACCACAGATTAGTTCGACATTATCTTTTATTTGTCGAGACGCATTATTGGCACTGGACAACAAAATATGTTCAGAATTTGCAAAACCTCCAAAAATATCGACAGTCAGTTGAAAGATCCGATGACTTGTGGCCAAATTTTGTGCATGCAATTCTGAACACTGCCTATTACATTAAAAAACAGCATAGGTACACGGAATGTTCAATTTTTCCTTAATGAACCATACAATAAATGTTTCCTCTCTATAGCGATAGAAAATAGACAATTTCATATCCCCAATTGTAAACGTGACTGAAATTTGCCTTTTCTGTACGAAAGCGTTTCATAATATAATTGGGAAACT
The DNA here is from genome assembly GCA_034698585.1 of Disparrhopalites patrizii. NCBI lineage: Eukaryota > Metazoa > Arthropoda > Collembola > Symphypleona > Sminthuridae > Disparrhopalites > Disparrhopalites patrizii. Next base: position 3,583 of record JAQGBT010006291.1, read on the forward strand.
TTGCTGATTTAGACACAAACTGTATATATATATACCGCTTTGAAGAATATCTATAAACTTGACTATAAAATTAATTTGATGTTACAAAGAAGTGACAAATAAACAAATGCCCGTTCAAGCACCATCAATTAACACTTTCTGTCCTGCCATTTTGAGTTATTGGTTGGTACTTTTATTATGTATATTTATGATGAACTATGGCAAAAATGTTCAATTAAGGCAAAATAATTTCCCGAAAGGCAAGATCTATCACACGCGCAAGAATATAAAAGCTATAGTGAGGCAATGTCGGATTTAACTTCGTAAAAAATATATTAAATAAAAATACTGGATAAAAATCCTGTATCCCGCTTTTCTTCAAAGGTACAGAAATTTTACTGTTACAGCGCCACCACCGCATTATTTACGCGATGTCAGCCGTCATCCAAAAAATAACATCGTCTCCGAACTCCTCAAAACACCCGGTGGGATCGTCCGTGGAAGAAATCTTGCATTATCTTGGGTCCTGGCTATTTACTTTCCTTACCGCGGTCGGCTACTTCCCTCTGAAATTTCGGCACCAAAATGGTTTTGGTTTCATATTCAGCCTCAAAAGCTCCTCCTTCCTCTGGACGGTGTTCTACATCCTGGTCCTTGCGCTGAGTATAGTCCTGTACACCTACAAATACACGACCTTGGATTTCTCCTTGGTAAAAACGGGCCAAACTCAAGTCTTCTCCTACTTCTTCCTCTTCAGTTCTTCCATCTTCCTGAACATGTCCTTCCGAACTCTGTTCCTCCTCCGCGCCAGATCCCACGCCAGGAACTTCTGGGCGGAGAATTTCCTGGAACTGAACAAGTTTTCCGAGCTCGGTCCCCTTGATTTCTGCGGAAATCGCAAAATCTTCCTGAAATACTTGAAGCCCATTCAGTTCTGGACAAATATTTGGATCTTGGTCGGGAATTTGTATGTAGTCGTCTTTATCGGCATGAATCATATCCTAATGGATGGACAGTTTTGGGATTTCCTCCGATGGTGTTCCTGGACTTTATGGTCCGTCAGCACCATCACTCATTTTGGTCATGTTCTGTACATGGGATTCTTCCTCCGAATTTACTGCGCATGCTTCCAAATGATCGTCGCGGAGCTAAAAAAAATTTCTTGGGCCACAAATAATAATTATGAAGGCTCCGCGGAAAAGATTTTGGTAGTTAGTGGGAAAAATCGGGGTGGGGAGTGTCTCCAGGAGATTGTCCAGTGCATGAAAGCCTATAATCTCCTGGAAGACTTGGTGAGGAGCTATTCCCGGGAATTCTCCCAGGTCCTCATCCTCCAGATGTTACTGTCCATCGTGTTTATGACAACGCAAATGTTCGTGTGTTTGTACCATGTTCTCCAGGCCGAACCGCTCCTGGACATCTGGAATGTCACTTATGTGTTACTTTTTGGATGGCAACTCTTCTACCTCGCATCCGTTTCCACGGGCATGGACACAGAGGTCAAGAATGTCTTTAGGATATTCACTGCCATCAATTTGGAACATATTCCCCCGGCCCTTCATAAACAGGTAATAACTTCGCAATAGTCTTTAAATACATATATATTTCCGGTTTGGCTTTCCATTTCGATCTACACGAGCTTGAAATGATCTAAAATGTATGTATGTACATTTATTTTTTGCAATGAAAGATGCAAATGTTTGCGTTAAAGGTCTCTACGCAACCTCCGAGGATTAGCCCGGGGCATTTCTTTCATTTGGATCGTCGGTTATTAACTGCGGTGAGTATGTCATTCAAATATTTAATTTTCTATATTATCCACAGTCGAACCTCTCTGTTACGGGCTCCTTTATAACGGTTTTCTCTCTATATCGGTGGCTGAAAATGCTTCCCTCAAAAACTATCTCCAATTGTTAACATAGACATTTCTGTTCTCTATAACCGTTTTTCGTTATATGTAACGGGAAAAATATGCTGATTTAAGGGGAACCGTTATAAAGAGGTTCGAATGTATATATTTTTTTGTACATACCTATAATATGATATTTTTCATTAATCCCTACAGATCTTGGCCTCTGCCACCATGTATGTCATAATTTTGTTCCAGTTCCAAGCGTCGGAGATGTCCACGACGTCCAAAATGGCTCTGAATAATAACACAGAATGATTTTAATGGTAGAAATTCACCGAAAAGCATGCTTCTGGTTTTTGGCTTGAATTTTACCTCTACAGGCGACTCTCTTTGTAATGGTTCCCCTTAAATCAGCATTTCCCCCCATTATAATGAAAAACCGTTTTGGGGGGACGGAAGTTTCTATTTTTACAATTGGAGAAAGGTTTTGAGGGGAGCATTTTTTGCCACCATTACAGAGAGGAATGTGTTATAAAAGAGCCCATTACAGAGAGAGAGTCGACTGTATGTTGAACTATGTATTGCCACTGAGACCTTTTGGGTGTTTCTTCAGTGTGTCTACTTCAGTATAGTAGTCGTCTGTGTGGATTAAAAATATCTGTAGCTACTAGCTACTACAGTTTCCGTCTGCATATAACAAAAGCAAACAAAATTACACCCCCAAACGGTTACCAATTTGTGAGATGGAGATTCTGCTCCCAGACATTTGCAATTTACAATGATATTAGCATATACTTAGCAAATTTTCTATACACTTGGCGGGGGAAATTTGTGGATGAATATACATATGACCAATATCGAGAAATTCCATCTTTATATAATCAACTTATGTATATTATTATTCACAATATGGTTGCAAACTAAAAATATTTGTTGAGTTGCAAATTTAATTTATATTTTCTTTTCCTACGTTCTGACCCAGTTAGTAAATATACAGAACATCAGTTCCCGGCATTTTGCTGTTGCATTTACAGAAGGCAATGGGGCCAACACAAAATTTTCTGACGATGTTCGCCTCTGCCAAAAAATTCCCATGGACAAAATCCTCGAAGTACCCTGTGGGCTCTTCCCTGGAAGAAATTCTCCAGCATCTGGGTTCATGGCAATTCAACGTTCTCACAGCAAGCGGCTACTTCCCGCTACAATTTCTGCGTAAAAAAGGCTTTGGAATCGCATTGAAAGTCACCAGTGCCCCATTTATTTGGACGGTGCTTTACGTCGTCATCCTTTGGCTGGCAACAGTCTGGTACAGCCTCAAATTCCTTACAACAATGCCGAGAAGGAGCCAGACCCAAGTTATCTCCTATTACCTCCATCTACTCTCATCTATTCTCATTAACATCTCCTTCCGGACTCCGTTCATACTCCGCTCCAGATCTCACGCCAAAAATTTCTGGTCCAAGAATTATCGTATGCTGAAAACGTTCTGCTCGCTCACTTCGAATCTGGATTTCCGGGGGAATCCCACAATATTTTTGGAGTACATGAAACCCATGAAGGTTTGCATAAACATTTGGCTCTTCCTCGGAATTTCGTACTCCGTCATATTCTCGCTATTCAGTCAAATCGTGTATAATCAGTCCAGGGATTTAATTGGAATTCTAACAAGGTTCGCTTGGTCCTTCAGCAATACGACTCACTTTGCGCATGTTCTGTACATGGGATTCTTCCTCAAGATCTACGGCGCATGCTTCCAAATGATTGCCGCAGAGCTCAGAAAAATCGCTGAGACAACAAATAAAAATGATGAAATCGGCTCCGTCGAAACAATTTCGGTTGTTAGTGGAAAAAAAGGTCGTGAATTTGACCAAGAGATTATCCAGTGCATGAAAGCCTGTAATCTCCTGGAAGACTTGCTGATGGATTATTCCCGGGAATTCTCCCTGGCTCTCATTCTCCAGATGCTACTAACCATTGTGGTCACTACATCCGAGATGTTTGTGATTATTCACTATTTTTTACATGATCGTCTGCTTTTAGGCGGATGGCATGTAATTTATTTGGTCGTATTTAGCTGGCAACTTTTCTACCTTGCTTCCGTCTGCACGAGCATTGACGCCGAGGTCCAAAATGTCTTTAGGCGATTCACATCCATCAATTGGGAATATATTTCTCCGGCCGTGCGTAAGCTGGTAAGCAATTTAGGTTGAATAATACATTTTTCCTCCAATCTCCCAGTGAGACAGTGTGAGTAAAAGTACTATTAAACCATAATGATATTGCTCTCAAATTATATTTAATTTCTGGAATATGTTTCTTTCTCTCTTAATGATAGATGGAAATGCTTGCATTGAAACTTTCCACACAACCACCGGAGATTTGTCCGGGAAATTTTTTCAAATTGGATCGTCAGCTATTGACTGCTGTAAGTATCTAAATTTTAATTACACGGCTGTGTAATCCCAAATTATTAAAGATTTACTTGCCATTTTTTTTATTATGTACAAGTAATAAAACATATAAGTTAATGCAAGCACTGGCAAGCAGTGTAATTCAACTTGCAAGTAATTAATCAAAGAATGTAATCAGTTATTTAGCTTGGATTAAGAATTAGTAAGATGGATTAGAGTGATTATTAATCACTCTAATCCATCTTACTAATTCTTAATCCAAATAAAATGAAAACTGAAAACTATTTGTAATACTTAATCTGAAAACAGTACATCTTAGATTACACAGCCCTTTGTTTTTTTTTTAAAATATTTCTGCGGAATGACAAGCTAGCAGCTTTGTAAACTTTTTCTTCGTAAGAAATTGCTTTGTGTTTCTGTAATTACATATAAACTATACGGTGATTAAACCTTTCACAACATGCATTTTGTATTCAGGACGCATTACAATTCTTTGATGATTCAATGGCACATGTCAACGCTTTTTTCCGTCCATCCCTACAGATCCTTGCCTCAGCCACTATGTACGTCATAATTCTGATCCAATTTCAAGTGTCTGAGGGTACGCCTAAAATTGCCTCAAATAACACGCAATGATTTTAATGTTGAGAACTTATATATCCGGAAACCTTTTACCTTCTATATAATAGAGAAATATCTTTCTAATATGTATGTAGATTATACAATGGAGTCTCTCTATAACAACACTGAAGGGAGGAGGAAAAATAATGTTACAGAAAAATGTTGTTATATAGAACACAAAATATGTACTTTTCATGTGCATACAAAGGGCGGCAAAAATAATGTTGTTATCAAGAGACTTGTTATAGAGAGACTCTACTGTACATGGATGAAAAGAAGTACCGACGCCTCTTAAAAACTGTATATTTAATTGGTAATAGAAATTTTCGTTTCCCATGTGCACTGGATTTACATTTTAACGGATAATTCTGGTAATTTATATAATGTAACAATAGATGTACGTACATAACTGTTCCCGTCACCCAAATAAAATTTACAGGATAAAATGAAATTCATTATTGTATAAAAACTGTATGTACAAACAATGTCCCAAGCAAACAAATTTGCAATCGGATAATGACATATATTTGATAATTTAATAAATTATTTCAATATTTACACAATTTACCTAAATGAAGAATTTTTGTTAAAAATGAATAAAATTGTGATATTTTATAGTTGAAGTACTGTTATTGAGAAAAATTGAATTTTAATGGGGTATTTGATACTGGTTTAATGCTGTAGTAGAAAGAAAATGCTGTTATAGTTAGAGAAATGTTCTCTAGGGAAGGAAAAACCCTGCTGTTATAGACAAAATCCTGTTATGGAAAGTGCTTTTATACAGGTAGATATTTACATTAAAGCTCTCGGGGGGAACCCAGACTGCTGTTATAGTAAGAATGTTTTTATAGAGAGGACTGGTATAGTGAGAGTTGGCTGTATATATGTATGTATATATACAATCAATTAATAAGCTAATCAATTTGCCATTACAAAAGGTGCGGAAATAAGATGACTAAACAAATGGGTTCCGTCAATTATTGTCTGGTCTCACATTTTCCCTTGTTTGTTTGACTAAATATTGTGTTGTCACAAAGGAAACAAGTTCTCCATTAAAGCAAAATATGTAGTTTTACGTAATCTAGGTTGGCCGCAGTTCTATCAAAGGCAGAAGAAGTTTCAGCTGGTGAGCCTTTAGCGAAATAACAGTCAAAAATTATTCCCGAATTCATGAGTAATCGTGGTGTAGGTAAACTAACGCCATTCTGTTGGTCTAAAGACAGGCTCAACAAAACCATATCGCGATGTGGGGCGTTCCCAACAAAGCCTCACCACCCCATGACCCTAGAAATTACCCTGTAGGCTCGTCCATGGAAGAAATCGTGCATTATCTCGGTTCTTGGCTATTTTATTTCCTCACCGCAATTGGCTACTTCCCCCTGACAATTTTACGTCAAAATGGGTTTGCCATCACATTCAGCGTCAGAAGCGCCTCCTTCCTCTGGTCGGTGCTTTACATCATAGTCGTTGCGCTAACGATAGTCCTTTACACATATAAATCCACGTATTTGGATGCAAAATGGGTGGGAATGGGCGAAACCCAAAGTTTCTCCTACTTCTTCCTCTTCTGCTCCTCCGGGTTCCAGAACATCTCCTTCCGAGCTCAATTCCTCCTCCGCGCTAGAGTCCACGCCCACTTCTGGGCCGATAATTTCCGGATGCTAAAGAAGTTTTGTGAGATGAATCCGAATTTTAATTTCCGGGAAAGTCCCACCGTTTTTCGGAAATACATGAAGCCCATCAAGGTCTGGACAAACGTTTGGATTTTTTTCGGTATCTTGTACATGTTCGGATTAAACGTCTGGAATTATATCTATCTGAATGAAGGATGGTCGGATTTCTTCCGCGCTTGTTTCTGGACTTGGACTTCCGTGAGCAGCCTATCCCATTTTACATATGTCTTATACATGGGATTCTTTCTCCAGATCTACTGCGCATGCTTTCGGATGATCGTTGCGGTGTTGGACGAAATTGTTCGGGCAACAAAAGGTGATGATGAATATGGCTCCGTTAAATCAAATTTGGTAGTGAGTGGGAAAATCCGGAGTGAGGGGTTTGATCAGAAGATTATCCAGTGCATGAAGGCTTATAATCTCCTGGAAGACTCCGTGAAAGGATATTCCAAGGAATTTTCCTTGGCTCTTATCCTCCAGATGTTACTCGCCATTGCGGTGATCACAACGCAAATATTCGTCAGTATGTGTTACTTCGTTCAGGCTGATCTGATATCTGGCATATGGAATATAATTTATCTGTTATCCTATGCATGGCAACTATTCTATCTTACCTCCGTCTGTTCGGAATTCGACGCAGAGATCCAGGATGTCTGTGCGAAATGCACGTCCATCAGTTTGGAATGTATTCCTCCGACGCTTCAAAAGCAGGTAAATATTTAAGCACAGACCACGTGTAACTGGGCTTAAATCGCAAATATACGGCATAAATATTAAGTAGTGAAGCAGATCTTTGAGTATACCTGTAAATGTAGTTTCTCTCTCGGTCTTTCCCGTTTACAGATGGAAATGTTTGTCTGTCGAATCTCCACGCAACCTCCGAGGATAAGCCCAGGGAATTTTTTTAATTTAAATCGTCGACTAATGACTACGGTGAGTTAGCCTTTCCAATCTTTACATGTGTTGTTACATACATGCCCAGTTTACAATGACTTTCGTCAATTACTATACAGATATTAGCCTCCGCCACGATGTATGTGATCATTCTGCTCCAGTTTCAAGTGTCGGAGGGGTCAAGGACAACCGCAATCGCTTCGAATAAAACTGGCTTTATTTATACCGATTACAGTGGAGGCTCTGGATAACAACATTATTTTTTTCGCCCTTCGTACATGTAGTGTACATATTAAATGTTCCATATAACAACATGTAATATTTTTTCCTGTTCCTTTCAGTGTTGTTATAGAGAGACTCCAGTGTATTCCACAATGTTATCTTATATTCTTTGTGAAGACGACAACCATACATTTATCCACATAATGGTTTTATTTAATTATATAACAATAAAAGATTACACCCCTAGAAGCACATTTTTTGATTCAGAATTGTGAATATAGCATGAATAATTCTTCATAACGGTTTTGTCTCACAACGCGTAAAATTAAGATACAAATTATAGTTCGCCTTTATAGGGAAATTCGACTGCAATAAATTTTTTAATTATAATAATTATGAATTATGAACATAGCACATATTTAATTTTCCAAACGGTTTTGTCCTATAACGCGAAAAATTTAGCTATATACAAATATAGTTAACAGCTACAAATAGGGAAATTTGACTGTAAAATAATTCAATTTCATATTACAAATAAAGGTGTGTAAATAGGGTGACAAACTGACAAAAGCGCATCAGTTTGCAATTTTTTACCTTCCATTTTAATATTGTTAGTTTGATTAAATGCAGTTTTCACAATGGAGCAACCTTCAATTAAGATAGAAATAATTTTCAGGCAAGGTGACCAGATGCACAGCTCCTGTATGTATACAAGAGCTGGTGTGCCTTCAGCGGATTGAATCCAACCTGGCTTGGTTGTTCTCGATTGAACTTACCGCAATTATTCGTTTGAGCATCATTCGAAAAAAATTGACGATGTGGGTCATTCCCCAAAAACATTTGCCGCCTCCGGACCGCCCAAAATACCCTGAGGGCTCGTCCGTGGAAGAAATCGTGCACTATCTCGGATCCTGGCTATTCACGTTTCTTACTGCGGTCGGCTACTTCCCCCTGAAATTTCAACGCCAAAATCGGCTTGGCATCGCATTCAGCATCAGAAGCATCTCCTACTTCTGGACGGTTTTCTATATCTTCGTTCTTGCACTGACGGTAGTCTTCTACGCCTATAATTTTTCGGCTTTGGATATGGCTGCGTTGAGAATGGCACAAACTCAGGTATTCTCTTACTTGTTTCTGTTTGGCTCATGTAGTTTCATGAACATCACCTTCCGCATTCTGTTCATCCTCTGCGCCAGATCCCATGTCAAGAACTTCTGGGCCGAGAATTTCCGGGTGCTGAAAATGTTATGCGAGCTCAATCCAAATTTTGATTTCCGACGAAATCAAACAACTTTCCGGAAATATATGATGCCCGTCAGGGTCTGGACAAACAATTGGATGTTGGCTAACATCTTGTACGGGGTCACATTTATCGGCATAAACCACATCCTTATGAGAGGAGACTGGGGTTTCCAGCGTATATGTACATGGACTTTTTGGTCCGCCAGCATTATAAGCCACTTTGGGCATGTCCTGTACATGGGATTCTTCGTCCAGATCTATTGCGCATGCTTCCAAATGATCGCCGCGGAGTTGAA